>VUQR01002271.1:0-18685 GCA_015108515.1 Hemichromis elongatus | reverse complement strand
ATATATAAAAATATATAAAACCATTTTTTCACATTAGTAGTTCCTTTTGTGCATAATTTTATATTGTTTTTGATAAATAAATTATTTTAAAAAGCACATACAAACTCCAAAACACGTGGTTTTTGGAGTTTGTACATGCTTTGTCTCTATGGGCCACCGTATATATTGATATATAAAAATATATAAAACCATTTTTTCACATTAGTAGTTCCTTTTGTGCATAATTTTATATTGTTTTTGATAAATAAATTATTTTAAATTAATTAAAGCAAGAAAACAACCTAAAGAGCCGTTTCGGAGCCGAAAGAGCAGAATCTTTTTAGTGAGCCGATCCGAAAGAGCCGGTTCTCTAAAAAGAGCCGGAATTCCCATCACTACTGTAGAAGCAAAAGCTGAACAAATGCTTCCTAAATAAGCATCTGATCACATGTCTGCATGATCCAATCACAGGGGTTTCCTGCATCCTTCAGTCTGAAGCTTCGAGTCTAGACTAGCATGCATGAGTAACACTGTCGTAAAAGACAGACATGCAACCCAATTCAAATATTTGGCCATGCAGATGATAAAGAGCCATTATCCATCATTTGGAAATACTTTTTAGGTTAAGTGATGTTAAAATGATGACAATATATACTGCGGAGTTTTGTCTGCACCGAAAAGCAACACAACTAACTTATTCGACTGCCTGAAAACACACCCCAAATTGCAGTATAATTAGTGCATAAAGGCCAAGAACAACAATGCAGTGCTTGCTAGCATAAATCATCTTACGTCAACTCAGACATCCATAAAGTGTGCTCGTACGGCACATCAGCATCACCATCCAGCTCAAAAAAAAAGACAGACAGAAATCAGCAACGCAATCGCATCCCATTAGATAAACACAGTGAGTAACAAAAACATAACAGTAAAAGGTATGATATCACCTAATACAGTTATTTTTCTTTATCCCTTCAATTCAATTTATGTTAAGCTTTGGTAAAAAAAAACAAAAACGCTGAATTTATGTTTCTTTGTTTTTCTTTTAAGAGATGCACGGATTTTAGCTGAATAAGGTGGAATGTGTTGATTATTTATCAAACTTATCATAAATCATTTTGGCCATTATTATACAGCCCTATACTCTTCTAATAACAACAGTGTGTAAATATTTGGGAAGTGAGGATAGTGTTGTTAGCTTTTGGGAGAGGAACTTCATCCCATTCTTATATGATATAACATCCTTGCTTCTCAACAGTTCTGGGACTTTTGTTTCCTGATGCCCCAAATGTTTTCATTTATTGAAAATCTGGTCTGCAGAGAAGTCAGACTAGATATGCTTTTGTTATAACTGGAGTGTGCAGTTTAGCATTGCCTTGAGTCAAATATGCATGGCCCTTCCTGAAAAGAAGGGTCAGTGAGTGTGTATGTTTCTCTAAAAGCTCTATATACCTCTGAGCACTGATGGTGTCTTTCAAGGTGTGCAAGCTCCCATTTCTTTAGCTACTTCCCACATGCCATCAAAGATGCAGGCTGATAAAAAGCCAGTGAATGGCATCCATGTTTTCAAAAAAAATTTTCAAACTTCCATTTGTCTGACCACAGTTTTCCACTTTTCCTCAGACCTTTGGTCCAGAGAACACAGCTGCGTTTCTAGGTCATGTTTTTTTTTCTTTTTTCTGCATACAAGCACTTTAACTTGTATTTTTAGGATGGCGCAGTGACCTGCGTTCACACGCAATGTTTTCTGGAAGTGTTAATTATCAAATGCTTTGATTTCCATGACAGAATCATGCCTGTTTTTAATGTAGAGTCCCCGAAAGCCGTAAAATCATGGCTTGTCTCTCACACACAGACGTTTCCCTAGATTCTCAGAATCTTTTCATGATATCATCTATTACGGCTGGGAATTTAGGCACACTGTCGATTTTAGAGAAAAATTAAAGGATTTCAGTGTAAGTTTATAGTACGAAAAATACGTTGTACGAGTTTTGTAAGGTGGTTTGTTTCGGGGCAGGAGGCTGGGAGACTTTGCTATCTCGGATACAACATGCAGTTTCACACGCTTTTCATTTTGCACTTTATGCCGCTGTTGTAGATGGTGAAAATACTAGTAGTGCTCCAGACTTTAGTCGGGATGCTTTTCCAACATTATCTACAGAATAAATTATTATGCTGCTCATCTGACACTCCACATAATAGTAATAATAATAGTAATCTTCAAATTAAAAACTCGATATATCGCCCAGGCCTATCATCTATTGTAGATAAATTTTACACTGGTTTACAATATTATGAACTGTTTACACAATATGTTCGTCCAGTTTCTGAGATGTGTTGCTGCCGTCAAAATCAAAATAAGCTAATATTTTTCATGAAATTAGAAAATGCCTCAGTTTAAACATTTGATATGTTTGCTGTTCTCTGCTGTTTTACACAGTGCACCAACTTTTGTGGAATTGGAGACAAGCCGAGTGGAAAAGATACAACATGGGAGGTAGACAGATATTTCACCAGAGCAGTGTGCCTTTAAAAACCTGGAACTTGTAATCCAGTTAAGTCAGATGAGTTAATTTGTCAATCACAGATGAATAAAAGAAGAAGAAGCAAAAAATGTCCAAAGTGATGTCTTGTTCAGCGATGATTAGTTTAGAAAAAAACACCAGCAAAGCTTTATAGATTTTTGTCTAATCTCTTCTGTTTTTTTCCCAGCTGCAAATACCACTAAGAGGTGTCCAGGCAATCCAATTATTGGAATGAGATTATCTGGGCGTGGCTGATCTGCTTTCATTTTATTGGTCAAACCCCAATCTCTCCAATCCATCCCTCATTTAAGAGACCTCTCAGCAGACCCTTTACCTCTGATAATAGTCAAATTCATCAGCAGGGGCCAGCAAGGTCTTAAGGGCAAGGCATATTGTACAGCACGATCCTCTCCTGCTGCTTTTTTCCTCATTTTTGTTGGAAACCAGCAGCTATCTGTCTCCTCACAGTTGCTGGCTGACAATCCAGTAGACAGCTGCTGTGTGTGTGTGTGTGTGAAAAAATAGATTCATCCTAAGACTTCTTAAAGGTCAAACCTCTACAAACCTCTGCAGTTCTTATGGATGACTTTCCATTTAAACCCTCCTCTACGGCTTTTAATGTCTAATGTAATCCAGTTCTTGTTGCATTGCAAAACTGCTTATATTAAATTACTTGAACTGTTGCGTAGCATAATTTGACATGGGTCTGCTTAAATTCTGATCGCCTTGACATGCACTTTCACAGCACCAGAGTACAATCACATACCTATGTGTTGTTTGTAAGTAACAATTTGAGACATGGGTATGAATATAAAGCACAGAAAAAGCAAAAGCCATCTTTCAGACAGAATTCATTAAAGCACTTTGTTAACTCGCTGACTTACGAATATAAATAGGATGAACAGTATAGACAGTGTCAGCTCTGTCTAATGATGTTCTTATCCACTTAAAACAGATTGCTTTTATTGTTTTTAGGTGATTCATGGAAATGATTTTGGGAAACCAGTATTTTTAGCCTAAAATGTGGTTGTAGCAGGTTATAATAACAACTGTGACCTTCTACAGTGGCAGACATTAGGAAAAGTTTGAGCTTTAAATCTTTTAGTTTTCTTTAAAGATTATCTTTTGGTTGAACACGCTGTATCAGTTACAAACCACATTGATTTAAAAATTTAGCTCAGTATTTGCACCGTTAAGGGAGAAGCTGGCCTCATTAGCGTGTTTCTTTGGATCTGTTTGCAAGCTAGCATAGTCAATGTCGTTTCTGCACTGGATGGGCCTCCAGCAGTCAGTAGAGAACCATGAACATTAACTACAGATTTGTGGGTGTTTCTTATCAAACTGGGTTTTTTTTTTCTTTTAAAGGTTTGTTTGGCCATTTGTCAGTTTCTTTTTTGCTTTTGCCAACAAAAAGTATATCCAACAGTGCTGCCACCAAACTGAAAAAACATAGCGGATGCTAATTAATTCCTTAAAAACAATGCTCCCTGTTTCTTTTTCTCTGGCACATTTTTTGACTAGAAACTTGCTGTTTGCCTAGACAGAGTTAACTATTAGACCTCAGAATCAAACGAGAGCTGGATATGACACAGCTACAGACTGCAGCGATTTTCTGTGTAGAGAACACTGGAATTTAGTGCTGCAACGATTCCTCGAGTATTTCGAATAAATCATCATAATGAAATTCTCAAAACAAATTCTTTGCTTCCAAGCTTCGTTTTGTGGCACCGCTTTGTAGCGGGCCATTGTCAACATGGAAAAAGTGAGTGTTTCACTCTCATTCGTGACTAAAAACAGATCTGCAATACAAACGTATTTAGGAGCAGCGTGCGAGTGAAAAGTTTGACATTAAGCTCACAGCCTCCACTTTTAAACAGAAACACTGATAAAAATAAAAAAAAAACAGCAGCAGGGATGATGACGCTGGCACATAGGGCTGGGTATCGTCACTAATTTCTAGAATCGATTCGATTCCAATTCACTAGATTAGATTCGATCCATGATTTTGATTTAAATCAGTTCGATTCAATGTGAGTCAGGGAAATTTTGCCTCAGACAGTCAGAAATATTATAATTCTGATCATTTATCAGCAGGGACAGACTGGGACTAAAAAACAGCCCTGGACTTTGACTGGGCCCAGCCCAAAGTAATCAGCATGCAGAAACCCGGCAACAATAATGCTTGGCATGAGTGTTATATGTCAGTTAGTGTGTGATATTTAGAGGCTTCAGCATATAATGCCCGCAATTTTTTTTCTCTTGCCTTCTCAGCCCCACCCTTTTCTTTCCTTTTTTTTACTTGCAGCCGTGTTTTGCATTGTTTCTTTCCACCGTCTTTGCCTCCTACTCCACTTCTTCCGCCTACTCCTCTTCTTCTTCTCCTTGCCTGGTGGCCACAGCCAATGCAGCTGGCATCCAACTTAGAGGTGCAGTGCTGCCCCCTAGAGTACTGGTGTGTCAAAGAGATTAGTGGAGAAAAAAACAGGTGTTGAAAGCATGCGTGGAGAGTGGTGGACCAGCCTGCCGGCCTTCCTGGAGTACCGGCTGTTCTGTGATTCTCCAGAATCCACAGATGGCCAGTCCGCCCCTGTTTATCAATATTGACACTTGTGAGACTTCATTTGAGGTGTTAGCCGACATCTCACTGATTCTGATGCGTCGGGTCCGTGCTCTGTGTTTACTCTTTGTGCTGAATTTGTTTACCTGCTCTCATTTAATGTTTTAGCTGTTTAGTAGTTGTCGAAATAGTTTTGTGAGGTTTAACCTCACAAAACTATTTCGGGTGTACTAGACTGTATTCATTTCAGGCATTTTATAACATTTTTCAGATTGAAAGTGAAATAATATAAAATAGTGTCTCTTTTAAATTGGATTCATATTTAAAAATATAAAAATTAAAGCCTTTTCTTTAATAAAAAGGTACATGGGCCATTAAAACGCTGAGACATTGACTTGAGGGATTTTAAGTTGGACAGAGAATTATTTTTTAATATTAATTAACATCTACAGCATAACATATTGTTTTCATCTGCACAAATACTTTGCTTTAATGCATGGGGGAAATTTCAGAATGCTGATATGCTTACTTGTCCTGACAGCAGCCACCACATTCTGCTTTAAAGGCCTACAGACACAAACTCAGTCATTCACTTGCACACTTAAACATGCAGAAACACATGTGCAAAAAAAAAAGCCTTTTCAAGAAGACAGAATAAAGGTACATTTTTAATGCCTTAATTTAGATTGTACCTTTATCTTATTTTATTTGACTTTAACTCTATTTTTGCATTCAAGAAAATGTTTTCTTTAAAAAAAAATGAATATGATTTTTTTTTTCTTGACAAATGAAACAAAAACATTGCAATTTCTAAAATGGAAACCAGTGAGCACTTCTTTTTGAAAAACCTGTAATTTTTATCTTTTGAATATATTTTATTCATTTAATTAAAAATATATATCTCATCCGATTACTCAATTACTAAAATAATCTTTAGCTGCAGGCCTACTGGATTTACCTTCTATGTTTACTTTCTTTATGAAGTAGATTTATTGGTTTGTTCTGATATTCATTAAAACAAAACAAAAAAAAAGTAAAAGGCAAAATGCTCATAAAGTCATTTATTTATGCATTTAATCAGTTAGATATAAAACATGGACACTAAATAAAAGAAGGTCAGACATATTTTTCAGACACATTATCTTGTCTTCCCTAATAATTTAAGTTCTCTATCAAAAATATTTTGACATTTCTGCAGCCTCTAAATACTTAATCTGTTGAACGTTGACCATCTCTGCCTGTGCTCACAATCAACTCTCATTTTCCAAGCCAAAGATATCACAGCTTTTTCTTGAGGCGATGACAGTGACCTCCAACACAGACCTCATCTTGCAGTCCTGTCCGTGACATTTAAACCAGCCTCCAGGGACTGAGCAAGTAAACAAATAAGACAAGAAGGGAAGAGTTATAAGAACTAGACCTTCATTTCAGAAAAGGTTTAAAAGTTCTGCAGAGACCAGGCTACATGGTCAGCTCCTTTTAAACTTTATTCACCATAGGTGCTTCACATAGTGTAACAGAGGTTCTGTCAACCACAGACAAATACTCATTTAATTCAAATTTTAATATATAACCATGTAAACACTGGGATTCACTTAATATCCAAGTGATCCAAAGAAAGATTTAATTTTTTTTGACTAAAATAACTGCATTCAACGATCATCTGAAGACAAACTCTCCTACCATTCAAGTGCTGACCATAAAGTGTGTTGCATAAGTTGGTTTCCTTGAAGGGGTAAAGGGAAGGCTTTTATATATCATTGCAGTTTTTCTTCACATTGAAGCTTAATGTGCTATCAACCATAAAGAACTTTTGCAAATGGCCTTGACGGAAAATGAAAAAAAGAGTCAAATATTTTAACCCAATAATAGAATCTGACTTGTTTATAAGCCACAGCAGAAACGTTTCAAATCGGATATGATAAAGTCGACCTTGCTCCTGTCTTCTCTTCAAAACAAGCTTTGCTTGAAATCTCATTTCTTTAACATGCAAACTAAATATTATAAAAAACTCCAAATTAAAATGTGAAAATTAAAGAACATAAGAATTGTGTGTACATTAAAACCCCACTCTGCTTAACTTTCTGTAATTAACTGCAGATCCTAATCTCATGATATTTATATGCCAAAAATATGGCCTAAATTATATGCCATGGTGACATCATCATAATTATAAAAAGCCCTCAAGGTTCTCTTGGGAGCACAAATGTGATGATTAATTAAAGTTAAGCTATTAATGGCAGTATCATCATGAAATGCCCCTGAAATGTATAGAGGTTATTATAGGGACAGTTTTGTGGAGGTTACCCCCAGCCTCTAGAGATGAGGTCATTCAATAACTGCTTCAGGGATTCTTTAATTAGATGGCCATATACCTTGGATACCTTGAAATTAATACAAATAGGAAAGGTCCATGTGATTTTTTTTGTTCTTATAGTTTGTATTCTTTTATCCAAAGATTGTGGCCAACAATCTATTACATTTGATCACCGGTTCTGCCTGTTTAAAAAAGTATTCTTTAATGGCTTTAGGGGTGATTTTTTTCATTAATTTTTATGAGTAATTAAAAAAAACTAATGTAAACCATGCATGTTCAAAAAATTTGGCTCCATTTAAACTTTAGAAAATGTCCTAACCCAAGTCATAGCAGTAGAAGCAGTTCTGCTGCTCTGCTCAACAATAGTAGTTAATATGGAAAAGGGACAGCTGTAACACATCCACCATCTGCAAGTTGACAGGCATGACTTTCCATTAGGATTTTGTAATCGAGCCAAACACCTTATCAATTTCAGTGAGCAGGTCATGAATTCTGAATTTGGCTTTTTGTTCAGCTCTATGACAAGTTGTACCTTTCACAAGCTGCCACAACCTGTGGCCATATCAGGGCTGGGTGATATGGCCCAAAATTCATATCTCAAAATTCTTTAGCTGGATGGCGATATATGATATATATCTCGCCATGTTTTTTTAAAATCATAAACTAAGAACAAAAAGAGAGTTCTTAGTCAAAGCTGTGCCCCATGTTGTTTTTGTGCATAACTAAAAGCTGACAATTGTTCCCAAGTTCAACTGCGTGACTGACGGCCTTGAGTTTGAAATCCACTTCGTAATAATGTCTCTTAACAGGTGCCATTTGTGCTCCTTTTGCACACACAATACAGTAATATTATGTTGAAGTACAGTACATATTACTCCGTGAGGCTCCTGACCACAGTAGCCGTAATTTATCAAGCTGTGTGGCTTCGTAGCTTACCAAAGTCGTACTAAAACATTTTTGAAGATTTTTGAGCGCTGTGTACCACATAAAATCTGTTCGAGGTTATTAAGCACAACCAGAATTCATACATAAGTTGCACTGTCGATTTTTGGGAAAATTAAAGGATTTCAGTGTAAGTTTATAGTACGAAAAATACGCTCTAAGAGTTTTGTAAGGTGGTTTGTTTCGGGGCAGGAGGCTGGGAGACTTTGCAGTCTGGGATACAACATGCAGTTTCACACACTGTTAATTTTGCACTTCATGGCGCTGTTGTAAATGGTGAAAATACTAGTGCTGCAGACTTTAGTCGGGACGCTTTCCCGATATTATCTACAGAATATGTCTGTGAAGGTTCTCAGTCATCCAGGTCATCGTAGTCTAAGGAGCTGTAAAGAAAAGGCGTCTGGACTTCTTTAGGTTGCTTGAAGACGTTTCACCTCTCATCCAAGAAGCTTCTTCAGTTCTAGAGTCAAATGGTGGAGAGTCCCATATTTAAGCCTCTACCTAATCACACAAGGGGAATTGTGTGATTAGGTAGAGGATCAATAGGGGGTCCATTGTCCCTCTGTGAGGGACACTCCCACAAGGCTTAAATATGGGACTCTCCACCATTTGACCCTAGAACTGAAGAAGCTTCTCAGATGAGAGGTGAAACGTCTTCAACCAACCTAAAGAAGTCCAGACGCCTTTTCTTTACGGGGGCGATCGTGGCTCAGAGAGTTGGCAGTTCATCTTGTAATCGGAAGGTTGCCGTATCGAGCCCCGACTCCGACAGTCTTGGTCGTTGTGTCCTTGGGCAAGACACTTTACCCTAAAGCCTACAGGTGTTGGCCAGAGGGGCCGATGGCGCGATATGGCAGCCTCGCTTCTGTCAGTGCGCCCCAGGGCAGCTGTGGCTACAATGTAGCTTGCCATCACCAGTGTGTGAATGGGTGGATGACTGTAATGTAAAGTGCTTTGGGGTCCTTAAGGACTAATAAAAGCGCTATATAAATACAGACCATTTACCATTTTACCATTTACAGCTCCTTAGACTATCTACAGAATACATTATTCTGCTGCTCATCTGACACTTCAAATAATAATAATAATAATAGTAATCTCCAAAAGTTTTCTTTTTACCGACCAGCTCCTCTTTGAAAGCTGTCCATCTTGTGCTGCCTGCAGGAGAAGCGATGGGAGAGGGGGGGGTTGTGTTCAGTGAAGGAGAGAGGCAAGGCAGAGTAACATTGGTAGAGACAAAAGTGGAAGAAAGAGAGGCAAACTCCACAAGTAGAATTATAATGTACCTTAGACAATATTTATATAAACGATATTGTCACATCTTATATCTCGTACAAAAATATATTCATATAATTGAAAACTCGATATGTCGCCCAGCTCTAGTTGACATATCCAGAATTCCAAAGCAGTCATGGCTACCACCTTTTCTTTTTCATCTTTACTCTGTCTGTGTGATGGTCAATGCCACACTGCACATACAGAATAAAACATATAAGAAATTGAATTAATGATATCTACAAACTTACCTAAATTTCATAAATCCTGTGTTATAAAAATATACTCTGCACTGGGATTTGGACACCTGTGTGGACAAAATAAAGCTACTACTGTCGTGCTGCTAAGGGAAACTGTGTGTTTACAAAGTATGGCACATTTCAGCAGCATTTAAAATTTGATATTAAATTGAAATATGATGTTATAAAAAAGCTGGAAAAGCAGTTATTCAAAATCACCTTTTGACTTTTGGATCGTTTTAAATGGGGTGTTAGACAGACCAGACTAATAATCTTGCATCAACAGTGTCTTTCACGTCTAGCATGGACCTCCCCACATCCATCTTAAAATACTCTGAACAATCTGAAATACATCTGTCTATATTCTGTGTGAGCCAAGTCTGCTGTCTTCATTGCAACATCCATCTTTTAAGTTCTTCAAAGTCTTCTATGAGGGTTGATGCCTGAGGGACAGCTCACTGCAGGCCGGATGACCCAAATATTCTGCGCTGCCATCTTTTTTCACTTTGGTCTTATGCACTTTCTCATTCCATTTACCAGGCCCTATCTGCTCATTTACAGGCTGCTATCTCACGGGCCATCCATCATTCTGTTTTGTACCATACAGTGGCTTGGTATTAGATTTTTTTTTCTTAGAGCTAAACTGTGATCCCTTACTGGTGTAGACTGTCTGACAATACTTGGAATTCACATAACAGGAACCCCCCCCCCCCGAGTTCCTTAAACCTCATTAAAATAATATTATGTTTTCATGTTTTTGCAAAGAAGTGTAATATAATAATTGAAAAATTGTGTTTTCAGAGCACCGCCTGGCACACGCAACGCAATATCTGCTTTTAGCAACTAAAACATGTTGAAACTGTTCTGTGGTTGCTTTATGACAACCATACCCTACACACTCCCGTCATCTCTTAAGAGGCACTCATCACGCATGAAGATAATACACTCTCTATGGAATATCTCCAACATATTCCAACAAGACTTGCATTTCCTCTGAAAAATCCTCTTGGATTTTATACGTGTGTGAGGACAGTGAGACAGTGGTGAGGTGTGTGGTAGGAGTGACATACGGTTTCAAGGTGGGGTGGGAGATTACATCATGGATTGGCTCTGAGCTCCTTTTTTGCAGTGGTGATGGACAGGCTGACACATGAGGTCAGGCAGGAGTCTCTGTGGACTATGATGTTTGCAGACAACACTGTGATCTGTAGTGAGAGTAAGGAGCAGGTGGTAGAGAGAGGTATGTACTGGAAAGAAGAGGAATGAAAGTCAGTAGAAGAAAGACAAAATACATACCGGTGGAAAGATAAACATGCAGGGAGCTAGGATAGTGAAGTTGGAGTACTTTTAATATCTAGCGTTAACCATTTAAAGCAACTGCAGTGCATAAAAAGGAGAAAGAAGAGAGTGCAGGCAGGCAGGGTGGAGTGGGTGGAGACGAGTGTCAGAGGTGATTTGTGACAAAAGGATAGCAGCAAGAATGAAATGAAATTTACAACATGGCAGACTTGCTGCATGGTGTGGCCGAGCTGGAGACGGCACAGCTAAAGATGTTATGATTTCCATTGGGAGTGATCAGAATTGAGAAGATTAGAAAGGAGTTTATGAGACAAAGAGAAGCAAGGCTGAGATGGTTTGGACATGTGCAGAGGAGGGATAATAGATACATTGGAAAAAGGATGTAGCTGATGTTGAAGCTGGAGTTTCCAGGCAGGAGGAAAAGAGGAAGACCTCAGAAGATGCTCGTGGATGTAGTGACGGTATACATGCGGAGGGTCAGTGTGATAGAAGAGGATGCTAGGATGAGATAGAGGCCGATGACCTCTAAAAGGACCAGCTGAAAGAAGAGTGAGATCAGGTCACTTTATACATATTCATGTCCTAAGTCCAAGTTTCACTATGGTGAGTTTGTTTGCTTTTCCTTATTTGGACAAAGCAAGGTCAATATCCAGGAATTGGCTGTTTAAAACCAGAACATTCTGAACACTTATAGTCAGTAAAAAGGAAATGAAGTCAATACTATTAAATTCAGTGCCCTGAATCTTAGCTGTTCAATAAGTAATTTCCCTCTTTGACACATACCAGTTTTAGGAGCTGAGAGCAGTGTCTGAGAGTCAGAGGTAATAAAAGAAAGAAGGAAACTTGCGTTTGAGGTTAGCTTAACATGAACTTCTGCGCGTGCACTATGTAAAATATAAAATGGAAAATGAAATATCACTTTAAAGTCCTCTGGACTTTGTTATTTACATTGCAAATAATACTGGCATATTGCATAGGACTTGTTGTAAGGACTGTCATCAGGTCATTTAAGTGCACTCACATAACCACACAGGCCATGTCCAGTTGTCTTTAATAGAAGACTGCTTGACACTGCAACCTGTCTTTGTGCGTACAGCCGTCTGAACACTGCTCTGTCTGTATGCAATAGACACAGGCATCTGTCACTTCAAAATACTCTAACTGAATCCAAGTGAACCATGGCAGCAACCCCTCAGCATTTGTACAGCCCGTCGCTCTCTCTTCCTGACTCTCATCCTCATGACTTTGCACTTTTTTTGAAGAGAGAAACAGGATAGTATGCTTAAAGCCTTTGGCACAGATACAATCTCAAATGGCACACAATGAATTAGACTCACCTCAGCTGTCCTAAAGAGGCAGTTTCAAAGCTGACCAGTGTGACAATCTGTAGGAACACTGGCAACCAACAGGAAAAGAGATTGGCTACAAGGTAATTCAGAAAGAGAACGGTGTCAAGCAACTTCAAATCCCTTTCCTAACAGGCTTAAAATGGCTTAAAATAACATGACCGCTGAGTCTAGAAGATAAAATGGTCACATATACCATAAAAAATGGACCAACATTTACACCAAATTGATTTCCCAGACAAAATGAGCTTTTTCAAAGTTTTCATATGTGATTACTATGTCAAATTTGTTTGCTGAGATAAATTCTGCTGCTTTAATGAAAAATTTTAATTTCCACATGATGCAACTAGCAATGTCCCATAAAACATAAATTGCCTCTTTTTGCTTCTTAAACTACTGGATTTAATATGAAGAAATAAAAATTTTCTCTCAGTTTTGGGAACAGGTGGGACGTGCATCTGTATTACATCTATCACTGTAGTTTCCAAAGCTTTACAGCATTTGGCAGATTTGCAGGATTTGCATACTAGTAAGTAGTGTTGGCCAAGTTACTTGAAAATAGTAATTAGTTACTAATTCTCTTCCACAGCATGTCTTTATCCTGTTCTTTTCTTCTCTCACCCCAACCGGTCACAGCAGATGGCCGCCCCTCCCGGAGCCTGGTTCTGCCGGAGGTTTCTTCCTGTTAAAAGGGAGTTCTTCCTTCCCACTGTCGCCAAAGTGCTTGCTCATAGGGGGTCATAAGATTGTTGGGTTTTTCTCTGTACAATGTAAAGCGCCTTGAGGCGACTGTTGTTGTGATGTGGCGCTATATAAATAAAACTGAATTGAATTGCATATTCCAGCATATAAAATGAAAAATAAATTAGTGTTGATACTCACCCTTTCAGATAGATGCAAGTAAAACACAGCACAAATTAATAAAATCAACGGCAATAAGTCCAGTCGCTCTTAATTATATTTTCACCTGTTTAGCAGGAGTGGGGCTAGTAAGTAATAAAATAAAATAAATTATGGCTTCATTATGAAAAAAAAAATCATGACAGAATTGCATTTTTTCAAATAGATTTAATTATCATTTAAATCTATTTATTTATAGTCTTTAACTTGTCCATATGTAAGTTATAAAAACTCTAGATCATCTCAAACACTCAAAATACTACAATTCAATGTACATTAATATAGCACCCCATCACAGGAGCAGTTTCCTTAAAGCGCTTTATATTATAAGGTAAAGACCCTACAATACCCTACTGTAGCATAAGCATAGACATATCAATATGGATATTTGGATGCTTACTTTACTAAAAAACTGCAAAGACTTTACATCATTAAAGATTTTTCTGATCCCTGTCAAAACTTTCCAATAATTTATTTCAGGTAAAATTATGCTAGCATGCATGTTGAAGGCTTATTTAAATGTGCCACTTACAGGCTAAATTATGTGCATATAGCACCTGAATGTCCCAACCATCAGTGTGCAGTTAAAGCTACAAGCATTGGAATATGGATCATAGAGACAGGGCTGAAATGTGACAGCTCAGTCAAATGTACACCATCTGTGTTTTGGGACTTCCGTAATCTTTAATGACCTGTCACTGAGCACTCTTTTACTTTTCTCTGCAATTATTACTTAATGTCTGTAACTGTTGCATATGACTTGCAAAGTATGTGATGTATAATATAATAACACAGTACAAAACTGAGAGAATATCCTGTCTTTGCCACACACTTGCAGTTGCCAAGACAAACACTGAATGCATGCCATGCCTTTGATCTCCAGTAAATCAGCCAAGGACCGAGTGACAGAGCCAAGGTGGATGATGTGCTGTGATGTCAGTGTTTATCTCGCACCCAACCGCAATATTTAATTTATTGGTATGAAGGTCAAAAGAACTGACTTAGTTGAAGAAAAAGATTTTTCTCAGTCTTTCTTTAAGATGAATAAGTTTGACAGGCAAATGCACAGTTACTGTGCACAGTGAAACTCCATCCATTTTCAAAGCAATTCCTGCTGTTGTGGAAATATGATTCAAGAAACATTACAATCATTTACTCTTGTGTGATAACATGACTTGGTTTGCCGAGCTTTGCTTGCCCCGTGCAAGTCCCACTTTTGTTTACATGAATGTGTAAATAAAAAACACTTTGACAATGGTAAAATTAGACCAAACAGAATGTTTTGTTATTTTCTGTCTCTTATGCAGTTCAGGATGGACAGCTTCTATTAAAGCAGCTCGCCAGAGCGAAAGATATTAAGTTCCGTGTCTCCCACCACTTTCATGCACTCTGGCTGTGCCGTGCGGAGCAGTCGTGCAGAACTTGCTCAGTGAGGCCATTTGGACCTCGTCTCCTGGGAGTGTGTCTGGGACCGTGTAATGCATGCGAGTCACTCGCCTTTCAGATGGTCTCCTTCTTAGGCTTCATGTGTTGTGTGTGATACCAGCAAGAAAAGCTGTTTCACTCAGCTGACATCTATTGATGCCCGCATCAAAGAGCACCAAACACCTTTATCCGCATTAAAGAAAGAGTGTGTGTTTTGCATATGGTGCCATAGGTTCCCTTTTTTTTTCTTTTTCCTGTAAACAATACTTCACTAAATATGGCTTTTGTTATTTGATAAACCAATTTAACATTGGCAAAATTGGCAGTTTACCTGGAAGCTACAATAGAAACACGTCACCTCTATGGTTTATGTGATTTTCAATTCCTTTTTCTACATTTTGGTACTTCTAGTATTGTACATAAATAGCAAAAAAACATCTATATCAAGGTTAACTTCTTGCCGTCTTCTTTTTCCTGGTACTGGCTCGGCGATTTATTGAAACACGGAACAAGATCCTACCATTCCACTGCGAGTGGCCATCTTAAGAAATCACAGGACATTTGAATCAATAAGAAGTGTGCCGGAGACACTGATTGCAGGCCAGGACAGGAAAGGGAAAGCACAGATTGCTACCTGCATGTGCAGATGGCGTCGTGTCACTGGTTCAACTTGTTTCTTGCTCAGTGTGATACATGTTCTCGACAGGCACCGGTGGCAGACACACAGAATGTAAGGAGCAGGCAGAGCTAAATCAGATTAAGCTTGGCCAGAGAGCCAAATGGCACCTGCGGAAGCGGCGGAAGTTCCTGTTGTGATGCCGTATTTCAGCGAATTTCCTTGAAGGGGCTTCTTCTCCCTCTGCCCTGAAGGCCTAAGATTAGTCTGAGATTATTCAGTTATAAGTTATATTATAAGGAAACACAGTCTTTTTAATTCCTCTTTCATAGCAGAGACTGCAAAACAAGAAAAAGTCAGCATTTCAGTTTGACCTTACAAGACCAAAAAAAACGAAACCTCTCCCTGTCACCAGTGTCAGACTAAATAGGAAGCCAACACAGATGAGCAGTTCTGCATGACAATGACAATGAAGTTATCTGCACTGACAGCGCAAGAACAAGTCAGCGCTGCTACCATAAATGAAAAGGCCAGTGTGTGCAGTCTGCCCCATGCCCCCCATGCTGTTGAGACTATTACTACTGCCTTCAATCTTATGGAGTTCTTAAAGACAGCAGGACTAATTCATTATTTGTTTAAGACAAAAAGGCAAGATAAATTCAATGGCATCACGAAAAGAGGATCCTGGCAACAAGGCCAAAGAAAGCCACAGCCAAGAGCAGTAGACATATCCAATCTGTAAGTGGATGCCCTGCTTTAAATGTCACGCCCTGATTTGGGCCAAGAGTAAACTCTTGAGAAGGCATGTCAGGTTCTGCAAAGCCAAATGCAGATGATTCACTAACAGCTGATAGTGACACACTCAGTACAGCAGGCCAAATGTGAGAAATAATGTAGTGTTAAATCACACTAAATATAAGAACTCTCTTATCTTTGACATTTTACAAACCAGAACAGAAGACGTCTAATATAATGTCTATTATATCCCTGTAGTGGCTATCGAGGGTGCTTTGTGGTTTCATTTCCTAATCAATATGACCTTGAATGTGATCCATGCAAGCTCGCACGCCGTCCTCAGTCCGTTCACAATCAAAGCCACATCAGTTGACATTGCTTGGCTTGTGAAGCTATCACAACCATCATCACAGCTCAGTTGTCTGGTTTTTTTTCAATGTAGCAAGTTGAGCAGTGACTCACCGGTTTTTAGATTCAGTGTTTGCTTTGCATACTAAAAACATGTTGTAATCATTTCAGAAAAGACAAGTGTTTGTTTTTTTTTTCCTTTGCCTACTCAGGAGAAAAAAACATTGCCTTTAAAATGATTCTGGCACTGCATATTAACAAATTATTTATGCCCTTGGCTTTGACTTGATTATGAGTGACTTCTACGAAAATAGGTGAAAATTGGGAAACAACATTACCATGAAACCATGATAAATTGGATAAGAAATTGTTTGTATCTGGCTCTGTCTAATTTAAAGCATCTAGTACATTAACACACACACACACACAAAAAACATGATTTGACTGGAATACAAAGTAGATATCATATCGCTGCACTGCCTTAGTGTTAAAATGTAAACATGCTTGAAGCTCAAATTGTTATATCACCCACCAGAGTGGTGACCCTCTTAGTGCTGGTTAGATAAGGCATCGGTCAATGGTGGCTGGACAGAGCAACCACTCTTAAATACTCCTGTCTGTTCTGTCACAGGGGTACAGCTTAAAAATATCTGCTATGAATCCTGAATAGAAAAAAAAAAATGCTGAGACCAAGTTTAGCTTAAAGTGTTGATAAGATGGATAAGTCATTTGTCCTGTTGTCCCGGGCCTACAAAGTTATGGCTGACATTGATCCCCGTGCATGTCCAGGGCTGCAGCTTAGCCCAGCTATCAAAGCAAATTAAGGCCAAGTGAAGTCAATGTCAATCAGC
Organism: Hemichromis elongatus; assembly: GCA_015108515.1. Classification (NCBI taxonomy): domain Eukaryota; kingdom Metazoa; phylum Chordata; class Actinopteri; order Cichliformes; family Cichlidae; genus Hemichromis; species Hemichromis elongatus. The sequence continues at coordinate 1,331 of VUQR01002271.1, read as the reverse complement.
GAAGTAGTCTGCAGAGGGAACAAAAAGTGAATCATGGAGAAGAAGAAAAACTAAACATTAAAGGAAGAGCCACAAAACCCCCCAGCAAAATACAGAAAAAAAGGCAAAAAATGAGCAAAACTGCTTTTTGTGTAGTTACAGGCAACAAATTTAAGTTTGCAAATGCCGTTAAAAATTAGTGGCTGGACAAAGATGGACTGAACGGCACGGCATAAATGAAACAACATAGTATGCAGGAACATCTGTGGCTTGAAATTCCAGAAGTCAAAATGGGATACACCCCCTAGGATAGTTGAGAATGAGTGGGCTAAGGTGCTGTCGGACTTCCAAACACAGAATGACACCCTGGTGATGGATACCATACCGGACATAGTGCTGGTGGACAAGTAAAGGAAGATGGCCATAGAATAGATGTAGTTGTACCGAATGATAGCATCATCAGTGGTAAGGAACACGAGAAGCTTGAAGCTCTTGATACCCCTACCTTCTGGAGGTTGTTGTGTTGGCTGCTGTGAAAGGATTTCTTATCCCCATGGAAAATATTCTGCGATCATCCACCGCTGTTGTCTTCTGTGGATGACCAGGTCTGTTTGCATTACTGAGTTCGCTTTTTCTTTCTCTGGATGTACCAAACTGTAGATCTTGCCACTCCTAATATTGTAGCAATTTCTCAGATGGTTTTTTTTTTCTGTTTTCTCAGCTTATGTATGGCTCGTTTCACTTGCATATAGAGCTCCTTTAAACACATGTTGTCTGTTTACAGCAAAACCTCCAAAATACACACACCACACCTGAAATCAACTCCAGGCCTTTTATCTGCTTAATTAATAGCGACATAATGAAGGAACTGCCTACACCTGCTGATAAAATAGCCCTTGAGTACGTGTGTCTAATTACTTTAGGTCCCTTAAAAAAAAAGTGTGGTGCGTGTTCAGCAGCTGAAACTCGTAAAACCTTTATCCTATTTGAATGAAAGCTGAGAGTCTACACATTATGTCACTATAAGTGGAATATGTTTCAGGAAGCGGGTATAAGTATACTACTGTATGTGTTACACAGAGAGAAAGAAATGGAACTGAAATTGTTCCAAATTGATGATCCTTTGTCATTAGCTCCCTTCATGCTTTGTTAGGTTTTTTACCAAAATGTACTGTTCTACTTACGAAGGAAGCTGACAGGCGACATACTAAACATAGAATTTGATTTAAACAGATCACTCCCATAAAACAGCCAGATGTCACAGATATCAGATCCATCCATCTTTGAGTGAGTATCACACGAGTATTTAATATAAGTAGCACTTTGCAAACTACTGTTATACACAAATTGCT
>VUQR01002270.1:8414-43369 GCA_015108515.1 Hemichromis elongatus | reverse complement strand
ATCTCAGTACAAAATGTTCCCTTCCACGTGCGGAGTATGAGCTGACGCACCACTGCTGGCCCTCTCCCTTGTGCTAATATAGGCTACTCCGCCCCTCCCCGGCTTCCAAACACTTACAGGGCGGCAGACTGGAAGAGCCGGTGGAGTACAGGCACCTCTCGGGCACTGCAGGGAGTGTAAAACCTTCACAGTTAATATGTAAAACCACGTTTGTATAAACCACAGCTGTCAGGCAGGCCCTGGCCAATGTGACACAAATACATTCAAGTACTCAGTACTCAGATGTTTCATGAAGAATTTCTATTACACCTGAAAAAAGCGTGTGAAAACTAGCTTTACTCTGGGACCAGTTCCAGGCTGTTTTTATGGTTGTGTTTTACAAACGACAGTCAATGCAGGGCTGTGTTGCCATGTCTACAGAACAGCCCGATATGCTCCAATGCTTTATGAGCCTTTGTTGTTTTTGTGTTCCACAGGTTTGTTTTTTTTTCTGGTTTCTGCTTAAAATTAGAAGCTTTCAAGGTATTCTTCTGTGGGGCCAACTCTCAGTTAGGATTAGGGAGACAGACACTCTATTTTTAAGGTTACACTTAAAACCTTCCTAAAAAGGATAAAGCTTAGTTAGGGGTGAATTCTGAACCCTGGGTTACCTTAAGGGGATTCAGGGTAACCCAAGCAACAGGCCTATGCTGCTTTTAATCCCTACTATAGTAGGGTCTTTACAATTTCACCCGCTAAACATTGGATGTCAGATAAATGTGCAGACCAAGTCTATATTGATCTGTCACTCTGACGTCACTTTGCGCAGTGGTCAAGCTCCTTGAGGTGACCGCTGTTGTGATTTAGTGCCATATAAATAAAAATGAGTTGAGGTAGATCATAAGGAGGGTCATAGATGCTGGTGTTCTTGTAGCCGTTTAAATTCACATTATAAATAATTGTCCCAAACAGTTATTGGTGTGTTATAATGTGTAGTGACAGTAGGAACTTTCCTTCTCCTTTTCTGAATAGAAGGTCAGTAGATGCAAGACACAGGTGAGCGAGAGGAAGGTGGGTGTTAATGGTGAAGATGCAAGGAGTAGTGCAGATGGATGCGTTTAAATACCTGTGGTAAACCATTCAAAGCAGCTGGTAGTGGTGAAGAAGGGGTTGTAGGCAGGGTGGAGTGGGTGGAGATGAGTGTCAGGGTGATTTGTGACAGAAGGATAGCAGCAAGAGTGTAAGGGGAGGGTTGCAAGATTGTATTGAATGCTGCTATGATGCATGGTTTGGAGATGGTGGCACTGCCACCTCCAGTTCCATCTGCTGAGTTGAAGCTCAGCAAACAGGAGAGACAGGATCAAAAATGGGGATAACAAAGAGGCAGCTAAGGTAGAGTTGTTTGGAGACAGTGTGAGAGAGGCAAGGCTGAGATGGTTTGGGCAGATGCAGAGAAGGGATAGGCGCTTTATTGGACAAAGGATGCTGCCACACAGGGGTAAATGAGGAAGAACATAGAGAAGATTCATGGATGCAGTAAAGGAGGAGATGCAGAAGGTTGGAGGAAGAAGACAGTATGCAGATGACGCACTGTGTCGACTCCTAAAGGGAGCACCTGTGAGAGAAGATACTCTACTGTAGTTTGTGTATCACATCTGTTGTAAGGCTACAACACAACCAAAATCTCTTAAAAATGATAAAGCCTTCTCTCTTTCACTTTTTATACTTCTGTGCTTGAAGCTGAAAAACATGTTCCTGCTTTCATTACTTCTACCTTCTGAAGCAAGGTAAGGTACCATGATACTCTGTGTGGTCATTCATTGCTTGAGTGTCCACGTTAAGTAAAAACAGACAAGACACAAATGACCAATCTATTTAATTGTTTATTTAACAATGCATGCCAGACATGATCCTATTCACATTGAAGAATACAGATTTGTATTTGCATCCAAATACTCACTACTTTGATTTCATATTATAATCTCTCTCTATCTTTCTCTCAGTCATCATTACACATCATCTCTGTACACTCTGAGTGGAAGAACTGCATGCATTTAAAGGACATTAAATAAAGTGTGACCAGTCGTGGGATAAGTCCCTTTTAGTCGAACAACATCAGCAGTTATTGCAGAAAAAACATGTGCGTGTTACTCTAAAGCTTACGAGTCACAGGTTTTATAGGAGGGAAGCAAATCCGTTGGTTATTATTATTATCATATATGCTCATGATTCCCAAAAATTTAAGAGACGGTGTAGTAAAATATTTAAAAAATACTGTACATTAAGATTCTGTTGTGTTGTGTTGTGTTGGCATGCCTCCCAGTTATTAGTGTCATCTACACTTCCGATTCACACGCAGTTTATTTAAACGCACGTACAAACATACGCACACATGCACACCTCCTGTCAATCCCTTCCACAACAGTCTCGTCAGCATATCACAGACACAATAAAGAATCATGTACAAACCTTAATGAGTTTCTACATGCCTTGCACGTGTAGGTTCTCTCGTATATAAGGATAAGGAACTTTTAAAAGAATAAAAGGGAATGTAACGTCAAATAGAAGGGCATAAACTTTCCTTCCAACGCGGCCATCTTATTTTCTGACTGGCCCTGCAGCGACTGAGGTGACCTCTGCTTGGTTAATCCTGTCTGCAACAGCTGTGCAGGCAGCAGGTCATAGAAATGACTCAGCATGTTTCCATTTGGTTTGACAGAGTTTGGTTTGGTTAAAATGCTAGAGTCAACTAAGCATGACTGCTAAAACATTCCTCACTTTTGTTTGTACTGTTGGTGTTTTCAACTTCTGCGGTAGAACAAGTTGATCAGGTATGAAGACATTCATCCATAGTATTGCCATTCTGAACACCTAAACACAAAAATATAGTTTTTCTACGATCAAAAAGATTCTGGGTTAGACTCATTTAGCACAGTGATTATACTGGACTCTTTCTTTCTTTCTTTGATAAACTTTCCATCTTGCATCACTGGGGTAATGTTGTCCCTGAGCACTGACCTTCATCTTTAAACTATGCTATGACTTATATATGTGTTGAGGAAATTAAAACTCTCATCTTTTAGGTTCGCCACCCAGCTACAGCACGCCATTGAGGTCACTGCAGCTTCTGTTGTGATTACAAGGTTAAAGGGGACAATCTCCAGATTCTACCTAGAAAAGTCAAGTAACTGGTCATGTGGTGTGGTGCTATGCGGTTGTTTAATGTCTTTTGTAGCTCTCAGACAAATCACCTGGGGGCTTTTAACAGTCTTGTATCGTTAGATTTGGGTTGTACCACATGGTTTAATCCAATTCAAGCAATAAAAAAACAGTTACTGCAGTGACAGCGACCATTTATATTATATCCTCACCCTCGTTTTTGTGTGCAGGGGTTTTTTTTTCTCTTACCCTACGAAACTATTGTTGTCAGTGAGATCTTTTATGTGTTCTGGTGAAGAAATTCAAATAAATTCCCATACAAGCAATGATACAGTTTACAGATAACAACAATTCCCCCACTCTGTTCATCAGATGTGTCCAAAGAGAACAACAAATGTCTGTGAGAACATATCCACTGATTTTTGGCCTCTTGACAAGAGAAGACAAGATGAAAAGAGGAAATTCACAGATTTATGAATCACTTCAGTCTCCACATACTCCATCCATGCCCAAAAGGCACCCTAAGTTTGGTATACTGGCAACTATGTATTGCCTTGTCAACATTAGAAAATTCTCATAAGCTGGTTGTTAAAACATACAATAAAACTACTTTAAATACTTCAAATATGATCGAAATGTACAGTATATCAGACAAGTCTATATATTTAATAAATAATATAATACATCATCATTTAGTGCATGTAGATGGTCATCTTTTATTAAATTGAAAAGCTTAATTAGAAAATACTCGACAAAAATATCACTGAGAAGATATAAATATTAATTTTTGTAATTCAAACAGGCATTTACTGTAATTATCAATAAGGAGCAAGAAAAGGTCAATAAATAGAATCAATCTCAAAAGAAGAGCAACATGATTAAAACTGAATCATAAGAGTGAGAAAATATAAAAACAAACATTAAAAATCAGTAAGAATTCTATTGATTGAAGCTATTTTGTCTTTACAAAGCTATCGGAAAAAAGACATCTTTTTCAGACTTCTTTCTTTACAATAAAAAAATTAGATTTTTTTTTTTAAAACACTGATCTGGCTTTCATCTTTTAATATTAATGACCCTCCTTCGTGCCGCTTTAAAATGCACGCCTTTCTTAAATCTCAGTTAGAATGTGTATACTTGGCAACTCATTCTGAAGCTTTTCCAAACATAAATCAACCAGAAGTAAATTCAAGGTCTTTTATTGTGATCTGTATGTTTATTTTAAAATTTGTTTGAGTATGAGGCAACTGCTTTTTTTCCATTTGAAATAAGCCTCTTTTTGCAGTGATCGGCTTTGAATTCAATTTAAAAAAAAAAAAAAAAAAAAGGAGAAAAACAAATGGATGACAGTTATTGGATAGATGAAGGACGGATCTGTTTGGTGCAGGCGGATGTAAAAACCATTTCAAAAATAATGCCACTGCCGAAACCTGAAGGAAGAGGGCTGGGCTACAAGAGAGCTACGATTCGTGGAGTGAAAAGATTTTTGGTGTCAGGTGTGGGCAACTAAGGTTCACAACTGGTTTGCCCAGCAAGCGTTGCTTCTCACACAAGCTCATAACGCCCCCTTGTCCCCATCTATTGCAATTGCACTTGTAAAAGCTCTCTGGAGTCAGGTGTGAACTAAGGTATCTCTCCGAGTGATATGTAGGATTCCACTGACCAAGTGTGTGTGCGGATAAACATGAGAATGTCACCATAAGCTGAGCTCTTATATCGCAGCGCCTTTCTCTTTCGTGCCCTTACATGATGCCTAAGGAAAGTGCCTCAAGCACGACCGCAGGAGATACATGGTGGCATGCTGACTTTTCGACTGCAGTGTGTTCAAATGCTGCTTTGTTTCTGGCAAAGATGAGCGCTTAGCCATTTCCTCTCTAATGCTACAATATACAAACAGAAGAAAAAGAACTGCATCCTTGAAAAATGAAATATTTATTAATTATATAAAAGATTGTGTACTTAGAGGTAAGTTTTTGTCTTATTTGTGATATCATTTGAAGTGCAGTGAAGTCCAAAGACTTCTGATTCCTTCACAAAGTGGCCAGAAATGTTAGTGTCTTTCTGGGTTGGGTTTATGTGAGCTAGGATTATATGAAGCAGGGAAAATGTATTTGAAGGTAAGGTTTTGCAGTAGTAATGACTCTAGGCTAGGACAACATGGCAAAAAGAGGTGGGTGTCTTTTCTTTCTTTCTCCTCTCCCTTGGCCTCTCAGACTTGACAGTGTCTACCATACAAAGCTGCTAGGAGTAACAGTATACTTTGTGTGTGACTAGTGTGACTGATATGTGATGTAACACAGTGAAAGATGTCTACTTGAAGTAAAGGTGGTGGGTGGAAGACATACAGTACGAATACACCTTCCATTGCCATAACACCAAACCGAGAGTTACTTAGCTACAAGAGGTAAAAACTAGTCTAGATTCATAGCTCTTTGTTTTGACTGGTGTACAGTAGGACCCCTATATCTCCAATCCTTCTCTGCAGATTCATGATTCAGGGTAAAGCTGCCCTTCAATACTGACTATGAATACATTTTTCTAATCTGAGATATAATGTGAAAAAAAAACAACCTTAGATCTCGTCCAGATTAGCATCTACAGGCAACTTCACCCTGCTATCACTTTAGCCCTCGGCCCTCACAATACTCCTCTCTGGTCCTAACAATGTGCAAGTGCACTTGCGCATCCTTGTCACGTGTAGTTTTGTCTATCGAAGCTGCGGAAAGCCGACGGAGCTGCCAGCTTCCTCATTGAGAGGCTGTCAGTTTTGGCTGTGTCAGGCCTTGCTCCAGACTTGCTCCTGAGGAAGGGGTTTCTGGTTCCTGCCAGACCCCGCCCCCCAGGCCCAGGCCCCCTGTCTGCCCCCAGACTCGGTCCTCTCTCCATCCTCTCACTCACTGACAGGCTCTTCCGGTGCGGAGGAGCCAGCGTGAGCGAAGGATGGGAGTCGTCTGAAGAGCAGCTGTTTGCTCGCTCCAGCTTGGAGAAGGGGGAGCAGAGAGGGGTCCCACTGGGCCCACCTAGGAACCCTAGCCGAGGGGTATCAGGGGGTGGAACCAGGTCATCGGGGTCCTCAGGATCAGACTCTGTGTGACTAAGCTCAGCCTCTCTCTCTGGGTGAGAGGAACCAACGTCCGACGGCTTATCAAAGGGGAATGAAGTGGAACCTCCGGGTGACTGCGAGCGTTCTGCGGGGGTGTAGGGAGATGAGACACAGCGTGTATCGATGCAGTCAGTGATGCTGGTGTACTCCGCGGCCTTTACCTGGACTCCGGCCCCAATCCCACCATAACAGCTTCTTGGTGTGAACATGAGGCTGTGTGACTTGACCAGAGGAGGTTCATCCAGGAATCCTGTGCCTGCGGTAGAGAGGTAGCGGCTGCTCTTAGAACGTTCAAGCAGCCCTGCTGAGGGAGGTGGGGATGGTTCCATATCCCAAGGAGGTAAATTGCTGTCTGGTAAGAGATGTGCTGAGCATAATGACAAATCAGCTGCAGCACTGTCATCAAACATAGCTCCAGCAGTTCCGCTGCTGCCTGCACCGCCCTCTGAGTGCCTGTCGCCCAAACCGCTGGTGGCAGCGCTGCTGAACTCCCGGCCTCCAGGCAGCACCGTCTCTATTATATCTGACTGCAGCGAGGAGTCTCTCTGGAGAGGTGGGACCATACGGAGAGGATCTAGAAAGACCTCCGCAGGCCCCACCTCTTCAGACGTCGAGACATAGATATCAATACAGGATGACGGACGGTGCTGCTGGGAGACCGACAACGTCGCCAGTGGGAGGGGCTTAGACTCCTTGGGGCCGGCAGCTGATGACACAGATTGTGAGCTGTTGGCTCTGTGGAGACTGAGTGAGCGGTCTTTGAAGAAGCTTTCAGCTCGCTCAGCTCTACTTCCACGTTCAGCGGCACGACCAGCTCCAACATAAAACGAGTGACTTCTGGTCCGTGTTGTTATGCCAGTGGGCGAAGGAGGGGACATGGAACCCTCAGCTGTTCCCTCTAGAGCCTCCTGTAGGCGGTAGCAGTTCCCCTCTGTGCTGTTAAAGCTGCTTTGACGGAGAATGTATGCCGCTTCTGGGCACTCAGCCTGGCGGAGTATGTATGCAGAGTCTGTGCAGTCAGACGAAGTCCGGGAACGCGCTTTTTGGACCTCCCCGCGTTCAACACCAGTCATGCGCTCCAGCGCTACAGCAATTCGTCCAATTAGCTCTTCCATTTGGGCCAGACGAATATCAACAGTCTGCAGTGATGCCTTCATGAAGTGTTCCCTCTCATTAACTTCTTCTAAACGCATCGCCATATTCTCCACTCTGACAGAGAAGACAGAAATGAAAGAAAAACATCATAAAAGCACTGGAGGGGGTAGAGTGAAGAGGGGAAAACAGTGTGTGTTCTTAGCTCCACATTTCCGTACGCCGAATGAAATTCACTTTTGAATGAATGAAATGCACTTTTGTGTGTTATCAGATCGATCAGCCTCTTTTTTCTCTTTGCCATTAGTTTCTTTTGCTAGAGTGCTCCATTGTACAGAAAAAAAAATGGAAATGAGTATTGAAATATGTGCTATATTTCAATTGTTTGATGGTTTCAATATGGACACTGCTTTTAAGTGCAGCCATGTCTGACCTTTCAGAAGTGACTCTGATTCTCTCATCATTGGAGGAGTGGAATCTGTCATCTTTCTCTCTGAAGTACTCCTCTATACACTGCTCCTCAAAATCATGGACTTTCTTCAGTTCATCTTCTGTGATGAAAAGCTCTGTGGATAAAAGGGATTGGGTGTGTTAATGCTAACTATTCCGAAATAATAAGGAGATTTCTTTTTTTTCATAAACTGACACTTTTATCGCACCAAAATGGAATAAATTTAATGAGTTCTAACATAATAAAGCTTGTTATTGTATATGTGCAACTCACTCAGCCCATAGTCCCTCTCATCGTCATCATGCTTGCGCCATCGACAGCACAGGTGCTTGAGGACCATAGTTATGTGGCTGAATATGATGAGAGGTGGAGGAAGGACCGGACGTTCATGGAAGGTCATAATGAGCTGGTAGCGCTGAAACTTCCACACCTGGTTGGAGATGGACTTGACCTCGAAGAATGTATTACTACAGACAATCACAGACAGAGATGCCACACGAGCCGAGAAAGATTACATCTGTTGTAAGCTAAAATAAACGAAATCAAGAGAGCTTTGAAGAGGAGATCTGACTAAACCTTCAGGTTAACTGTTGTGTTTTCAATTGTGTGCTTTCTTTTTGGTAATAACACTAATGCAGAGGAGATGACCACTGCATTTGTTCCACTGATTATATAAAAGAGCAGCAACTGACCATTAGTCTAATAATGTCCATTTGGAAAAAGCACCATCCCATTGTGATAATATAATTAGCTACCAGCCTCTTAGAAGTGCCCAAATACAAGTTACATGTGATGTCATTTTTTTAATAGCAGGAAAAAAATCATCAATAAAAACAGAAAAGTAATTTTTATCAACTTGAAACCTATAAATTAGATGAATCCTCATCTTTGAGATCCTTTTTTATGAGCGCTAGAGGACAGGAATAAATAATTTCTATCTTCATGCTGCCAAAAATAACTGAGTTTTGTGCTTCGTTGCGTCGCTAAAACACTGCGGTGTGTACTTCAAGTGCTAAAGCTAAAATTGTTGGAGGGTTTACATACTTGAATACAGCAATGAGCAGGTTAACCAGGAGTATGTTGGCCACCAGCAGATAGCAAGCCATGATGGCTGGGACAATCCAGGCACCCGTCTTACACGGAGGCAGAGCCACCACCACGCCGTCCTCTGTAGTGATGTTCTGCCCACAGGGGGCTGCACATCGCCACAAAATAAATAGAGAACAAGCATAGAAGTTAGCGCGAGGCAAACTATATCTTTAGACAAAGACATTCATTTATCATTAATAATATTTCAGTAGAAATTTTTGCACGAGAAATAAATGAAATACATGCAGACACATAACAAAGAGATGATACTGTATATAATCAAAATTAAAATTAAAAAAAAGAAAACTGAAGAAACTATCAAACATTCAAATATATAGTCAATATTGAGTAACAGCTGAAAGAGACAAGCAAAAATATTTTTTTTTTTAAAAATGCACTTTTCCTTATTTTGCAAACAAACAAGAAGCATAATTCATCATTATGCTTCTTTTCTTAAAGTGGCGGTAGGAGAGAGTGGAAATCATAATGGTAGGGGTTTATGTACACAGATGTGCATCTGATAACAAAATACACACATACACAGAAAAAAAACAACACATTTGTCATGTGTCACCACAGTTTGCGTTTACAATATATTTAAACATGTCGTCCGTGTTTAAAATATATTGTCACATATGCGAGCCATAGCTTCATTCAGCAATGGTTGACTGTTCTGAATCATTTGAGATGTATTTAGAATGTTTTTTCCATCTGTGATGGTTCAGTTGCTGTGGCTTATCTGGGGAACATTCAGCATTTGTTGTTGGTTTGTTTGCTTTTGAGATTCATTCTACTCATACTCATCATTGCTTGGTGCGCAATTGTTTCACGCAATGCAGCCCAAAGACAGAGAACTGAAGTAATTTTTCCATTAAAATTTATTTTTTTTAACCTTCAAAAGAATTTGGATTTAAAAACTCTGACAACTGAACCACTTGAAAAAACAGATTATAGATGATGAAAGGTGGTTAATAAATATGTTGTGGTGCTGATGTGCGGATGCTTTTTTTATTCCTGCGTGATGTCGTATTAGCATTTGAGCCTTAGTGCTTAGTCACGTTAAATGTCACATTTATCGGCTGAAATATTTCTCCAATGTTGCAAATTGCTTCGGTGAGAAGCTGAGCCGGCGTAAGGGGAAGGTGACATGGTTTAATGTGACAGATGGAGTTGTCATGGCAGGGTCACTTCTTCAAATGGGACGAATTAAAAATCGAGTAGCAACGTGAGGGTAAGAAACATCAAAAGAAATATCAAGTTTTTAAACTCTGATATTTCCTCCTGATGCGATAGCTGACCAAAAACAAAGACCAGACACATTTGAATAGTGCTGCTGCCATGTAACATTACCATTTGCCAGCAAGTGCAAAAATTATTGAGTCTAAAGTTGCTTGCAGGATATGGCCTTAGGTCAAGCTACTAGTTGTCTCAATAAAAGATCTGGAGAAGACTGATAGTGTCAGGGAATCAGGTTCGGATTCTTTTAAAATCGGCTCTGTTATTTATAGAAAACACTGCTGATATTCAGTAGCTGACCCAAGATGCCAACACATGAGGGCAACTTCAGCCTTAGAGCATGGAGCTGCATGCACACTTTTGTGTCAAGTGGTCCTCTAGTGGTAGCAGTGGGCATGACATGTCGTTAATGTGACGATGATGAAGGAGAGGTGGGAGAGGTAGGTGTGGTTAAATTAAGTTCTATAGCTATAGATTTACTGGGATTTTGACTGCATTGGGCAATGTGGGATGGACCATTATTACGCCAGGTTCCGTGAGTGCGTAAGTAATTTTCGACCAGCCAGAGTTTTTCATTCAGCCTTTGCTGTACCTTCCTACTATGCATATCTGAAACAAAGAATGAAAACATTATTTCAGATCTCTTCTCTTTGGGCCACTCCAAACAATCTGTACACACCACAAAAAGATAAGAACGGAGCAGCACGCAAAACACACTCTCACTCTCTGGACATTTCCACATAGACACTTCTCACAGTCTATTTATAATTTATTGAGTCAGAATGTCACTCTCTCTACATGATTGCAGATGCAATTAGTCTCTGAGGAAAACAGTTTTATTATGTATGTGTTACACGCACGCACGCACACACACACACACACACACGCTCGCGCACACACACAAACATCTTCAAGTAATAGTTCAAGCTGTGAAGAAATGAGTGAAAATGAAATCTAATTTCACACTGAGACTGGTGTTTTCAGTCATACTGCTTCCGTCTCTCCTCAAGAATCCTCCTCCAAATTTACAAAAATGCATTTTCTTTAACAGCTTACACTCTCGCCCCCGAACTTACGGTCAATCTGGTCGGCAAACACCTCTCCGTAGATCATCCAGTAAGGCATGAAGAAGATGTTCCTGGCTAGCATCCAGGACGGGTCTTCATTAGGGTTGAGAATGGCCTGACGCGCTACCCCAAAACTCATCAGCACCACCAACATGATGATCACAAAATACATCATGTCGATCATCTGACAGAAGGAGAGGTAGAGGAGAAGGGAAGAGGCGAGTGGTTAAAGGAAAGAGAAAACAAGGGCAGGATATTTTAAAAATGATGACACTGAATAGGGAAATAGGAAACGAGTGGTGTCTGTCACTGCAGGAAAATCAGTTGGTCTGAATTTGCATTTTTTGATTGCTATTCTTCCCAGCCTAAGTTGGTCAACTGAAATTCAATTTAACTTGTTTTGGAACAAAGAGTGAAGTCAATATTTAAATTGCACTTAATTTAGAGTAATCTCTGAGTACTTTTAATTGCGGAAGGGGACGCTCTTCCTTTGGGCTAATTTATCCTTCGCACACGTTTGTGCATTTTTTTAAAAATGCACTCAGACTGTCACTCATCTTGCATACAGATACCCTGTTAAAGCAAATTTAGAGCGACAGCTGTCACCAAAGTTGTTATTACTAAAAAGAAAGAAAAAAAGAAAGAAAATTGCAAATCACACGTATTTTGGCAGAACAAAGCATCAAAACTGGTAAGAAGACATTTGACACTTTTGGCTGTAACTGCAATGCAGTTTTTACATTTCTTCATTAGCATTTTATTAGCTTTATTAGCCTGCATTTGTTTTTGTTTTTTAATGTCTCTGTAAAGCACTTTGAATCACCTTGCTGTTGAATTGTGCTATATAAATAAACTTGCTTTGCCTTGCCTTGCATAGATAAGTGCTTGGCACCTCACCAAAATATGGTTAAAACTGCAAAAGCAATGGTGCTGTAATAAAAAAAAATGGCTCAATTACTCACATATAAAAATAAAACGATTTATGTTAAATTAGGTGAAACGCTCTCGTTGCCTTTACTGTGTGTGGACAGGAAGCCCTTGCATGTGTAGTGAGTCCCCTGTGGCGAACTACTTTGACTTCAAACCTGCTCATCACATATGCAAATTATCGGAGTGAATCATTGTCAATTTAAATAACTCTAACTAACTGCTGATTTTCATATCAAAGAGTTTGTGTCCAGCGGTAAACATGCCCAGGATGCTCGAGCATCAGAAAGACACAGAACCTGCTCTTTGATCCCCCCCCCTGTTTTATGTTGTATCGGCTCTGATCTTTAGCTCTCTACGATCACACAATTAAGTTAAGAGGCACAGAAGCTTTATTAGACCTGGGCTTGTTTACTGCTTACAGATTAAACCTTTGCAATCATCAAACTTGGTAAGCTGTTACAGTCAGTGCAGATCATGTTGGACAAAGTCAGAGGGTAAACAGATAGAAATGAAGGACAGATAATGGAAGGAAAACATGAAAATTACTGGAGATTATAAGAGGGATGCGTAAAACACACAGAGTTGACCTCCCCTGCCTCTTCTCACCATCTTGCCGATCATCATCACATAGGGACCCAGGTACTTGTTGACTCCGAAGATGTCGAGAAGCCGGATGTACCAATAGATGATGTTGACACAGTAAATCACCCGTCCATAACTCATGAGCGGTGGCTCCTGGAGACGCAGCACCATGCCGACAGAGAATATGAGGATGGCCATGAGGTCTGTGATGTTCCAGTACTCCTGAAGCCACACCTTCACCTTCTGTAACAACTTTCCAGGCTCAGACATCAGGATCTAAACAGCCATGAAACGAATAGAACAGGAGAGGGAAATAAGGATGCTGTAATGCAGAGATGATGGAAAGTGGCATTTATTAAACACAGACGCTAAAGGGCAAAATAAACAGTGACCATAAAAGTGACAAAAATAGCACAACAGAAAAACGCACTCAATCACAACCACCATAAGAGGGCAGCATGAGTTCACCTATTGGAGAATCTAACTGCTCAGAATGAGCTGACACAATGATGAATGCATTTCATATACTTACAGTACAAACAAAGGCACGGAGGATGAACATAATATGACCACATACCTTAATATTCTATTCACTTTACTCCCTTTCTTTCACGTTTTTTCCCATTTCTGTGGCCTGCCTGCCTCTCCAGCACCATTCTCTTCTCATTTGAAACACTCTTTTACTTCTAATTCTCAGATATATCTACATTTTACCTATTTGCTATGAGACTTAATGATATGGACATAATGCTCAGCCTCCGCCCTGCACCACTGAACTCACTGAATAAGCTGCTGGAGAGACTTTGTGTCTTGATTTGGCCGGCTGGTAGGGAAGACTTGCTTAGAGAGGTCACTACAGGTCTACATTTATAGTCTATTGTACCTCTCTCATCTTCTCAATGCCATTGGTGAAGATGTAAGCGATAACAATCCACTCTTGAGGAGAAGGCCACAGGTCCATCTTGACCAGGACAATGTAGTTGAACAGCATCAGGTAGCCCACGTATGCCATCTGCATAGTGATACAACAGCAGAGAAAAGTCAGCTTGGTTATGAGTCTGTGCGCTTCAGAAACATTAGCAAACTCTACACGAATCAAGATCAATTATCTGACTGCAAACAGATTCATTGAAAGGGGTTTTGCCCAAATTAAACACATACTGAGTGAAGGACTGACCCTCATCGCACCTCCCATTAATGCAATTTTCAGGCTTTGATAAAAGATATTTGGGTCAAGGTACCTCCATTATGTGCCTCCTGAATCTTTTAAAAACCTTGTTGACTTTCTGGTTATACGCGTATGTTTTTCCAGCTGCAAACAAGCGCTCTAACACTGTTCAACACATGCACATTCACTTCATATAATTGCTAATTATTAAACCAGGACAGCAAACATCAGGTCATAGATATAAATCTGAATTGAGAACAAGACTAAAAACCCTTTTTTTTGGCTCAGAGAAAACATCTGCAATCGTTGAAAGGCACCACAGAGTATTTGTCTTTAACCTGAAGGGCAGAAAGGAGAAGTGGTGTAGGGCGGTGGGGGGTGGAGAAGAGAAGGAGAGTGAATAGCCAGAGAGAGGAAAACAGGATGAAACAAAGAGCAGGGAAAATATTTTCTCTGCATAAATAAACAGTGAAATCCCTGTCGGTGCGAAAGAGATGTTTTCACCGGGCAAGCGAATTGAGGCAGTCCAAGATCAGGTAAGGAAAATAATAAATGAGCCAGTATCAAACATAGCACACATGCTCACAGGCAGATACTGTGCTACACAAGCTATACATAAACTTCAAATAGATATACAGTTATAGATTCTTCATGTAAGATGCTCTATTAAAACAGATAATTTAAAAAAAAAGCTTCATTTACTACTTATATACTGTATTGTTGTAGTTAACCCAGTGACAATGGCCCAGAAACTTTAGTCAATATTTATACTGTGATTACCCACTGTCATCCTCCTATACTTTTCTCTCAGCGCTGCTTTTATCAGCCTCCAGATCTACTTCATACTATACTTTCCCACACCGTTAAACAGGGAAATGACAGGTTGGAACGGGAGGTTAATGACAATGGAGGCAGCGTGAAAGTAGAGGCTTTTGATGCTGTTGCAGAAATACAGTAAGCAGTGACAGTAGCAGCAGGAAGCAGAGCATGTAGGTGGTGTTGCTGAAACCGACACTGACCGTATGGAACCAGAACTTGACAATTGGAGCATTGTAGAACTCGTATATCTTGCGTCCCATGGGGATAAGGCGGTGGCGGTTCTGAACCTCCTCAACATCCTTCTTTCTGGATGTCTCTGTGGTTACTTTGCCCAGCATTGCCTGGGCGAATGCAAACCCCACATGGAGCGAGGGAGGAAGGAGTGAGAGAGTGTGAGGATTTAAAGTATGGAGAGTGTGGGAAGAGGGAAATGTGATGGATTGAAAAGGTGGGGGAGGAGGAGTCGGTAGAGATGCAGAGGGAGGATGGATAGGAGGACGAGTATTTGGGATGGAGGAGGAAGAGTTGAATAACAGAGAAATAAGGAGAAAAGGGAGAAGGGGGGAGAGGGTTATATTATGGGCTACAGCACTGTTTTAATATCATAATTAAAGAAGCAAGCACAAGCAATGCAATCATTCCAAAATGTGAAATGTGTGTTTGAGGTGGAGTTTGGGGGTGAAGGCTGGTAACAGAGAATTACGCAGACATGGACACTCATGGATTGTGTCTCAGACAACAATTAGGAGGCAGAAAAGAGACAAGGTACTGACAGGAAGAAGACAGAAAAAAGGAAAGATAAAACATAGATATCTCACTTCAATCTGTGACACAATTCCTTATCCATGAGAGAGGGTTCGGAGCCCACTTTTTTTTATGGGTCATGGTCTTAATGTCAAAGCAACACCAGACCTCTGAGAGGAATTGTATTGTAAGTCGAGAAGTGTAACAGACCTGGGCAACATTTAAAGTTTTAAAAAAGCTGGTCTAAATGGTTCAAATGTGCAATGAGGAGTTGTGCAGTACATCCCAGGGCTTTGAGCAGGTAGACTCGTCATATAAACCACCCCTATAAAATTAGGAAGGAAGGAGCACTTTTAGTAAAAACTAAGAGATTTCTGTTTTGTTTTATACCCCAAATATGTGAAACATATAGAGCTAAAGTTTTTTCCAAGGCACAAACAGACAGGGCCTTCAGGATGAACAAATCAGACGCCAGTGTGTAAACCACACCATGCCTTAACTGCACTAAACATGCATTTTAGCTATCAGACAGGCTTTTACATCCATTACGGTGTGTTCTATGCCAAGCATATGATCATCATATCACGAAAATACAATCTCCCTCTGTGGTGTAGCAGTCCGTGTTTATATGTATGAATCATATATGTGTGATTCATAAGTAACTGAAGGTGCATTTGTGCAGTCAGAAGCCAGGGCAACAGGAAGGGGCTCTTTACAAGTACATCCTCTAGCAGCGGGGCTTCTTTGTTTAACGCCAGAGCGCCTCAAGGACTGCAAGTGTAAAAAAAACATGACCCGTTTCGTGAACGTTTGCACTGGCTTGCTGGCTTGCTCAATGCAAGATGGAAAATATGCACAGTGGTGCTGGAAGGCATTCAACTTCAGTTCAGCCACTTCACGCGACGGCAACAGATTCAGTTTGTGCATTGAAATTGATTTTCAAATTTTAGTCTTCATTCAAACACACAAGCTGGATCCTGGCATCGTCGCGAGAACTGACCGGGACTGAAATGGAGCAAGTTCTAATTCTTCTGTACTTTTTGTGTCTATGCAGATGGACCAACTCTTCTGCTGTGAGCTGGGAGAAGGTGCTCAGACTTTGCATGATTTAAGCTCTGCAGTAGCAGGCGGACATGGTTATATAATGCAAAAGCCTGGGCCTCCCATGCTCAGCAGCCAACATGCTGAGTGGTATGCTGCAGCAAGCCATCACTGATGGTAGAGAGTGAGGGGAAGCAATTGGCTAGCATACAGTACTGTACCTCAATCAGACCTGAGCTTGAAGAAAAAGGGAAAAAGAGAGAAAGAGCCAAAAAGAGAGAGAGAGAGAGAGAGAGAGAGAGGGAGAACGAGGGATGGAGAAAGCAAAAGTAATAAAGAAGCAAAGGAAGCAAAGAGAGAGCTGGGCTGAGAATGAGAGAGAAGGGAAAGGGTGGAGGCCGAGAGAGTAACAGAGGAGAAGATAGACGGAAAGAGAAAGATACACGAGGGAACCCACAAGCGGCGACAGACTGAGACGCTACAACTCCACAATCATGTCTTTGCTGAGACGATGAGAAACAGAAAGGCCAATTTGGCAGGAAGTGTCCAGCTGGCGAGAATAGGGAAACAAATATGTGTGCGTGGAGAACTGTGTGCATATAAACGTGTCTGCGTGTGTGTAGCGTCATCTCATTGTGGACAGCACTGACATTGTTTAAAAACTTGCCCACAAGAGATATTTCCAAAAGGACACAGTATAAGGGTTGGGTGCAGTTTTAAGATTGAACAAAGCACGCGCGCATGTGTGTGTGTGTGAGTGAATGGTCTGAATATGTGTAGAAATTCTGACTATGCAGGGCTGAGGTGGGTTCTCTCACCACGGAGTTGTACTGCGCCTCACAGTAAGATCTTACTGTGAACTCCATGTCTTCCTCCTCCTTCTCCTTCACGGGTTTTTCAGGCTCCTCCTCCTCCTTCTCCTGTAGGTAGGCCTCCTGATCCTGGGGCATGTAGGACATCTCATCCTTGTTCTTGAATTCCAGACTCAGGATCGATGGTGGCAGCAGCAGCCCTAAGATTACCTGTGTGATCAAATGAGGGAGACAGGAAGTGGATGTGGAGGGAAGAGCTGGAAGTGACAAATCACAGAGTATTATGCTATAGTTTCACAAGCGGCACTAAGGAAATTAGGACACAAAGAGCGTGGAGCAAAACAACCTTCAAAATCGGTCTATTTCACACATGTGAACCTCACATAATAAAGCCGTTGCTCTCACAAACACCTCCCTGTCGTGTCCTGACCCGCACTTAGCTGAATGACAAAGCTGTGGTATTTACAACAGCTAGTCTAATGGTGGAGGTCAATTATAAAGGCATTAGTCCGGACATGCAGCAAGGATCCTGTGCTGCCAAGATGGATGATGGGGACACACGCATCTCGAGCGGCTATAAAAAAGGCAGCTGTGTTTTAAACCATTCAGTATCTAATAAGCAAGCAATAGCAAGTCAAATGCAATCACAGTGGGAAGTAAAGAATTAAGAGAAAAAGATAAAAACCAGGTTCATGAAGAGTTATCTTTTCCTTAAGAGTGAAATTTTAGTTGTTTTTGTAACAAGTACAGTCTGTTTATATAGCATGTTTAAAACCAAAGTGTTTTACAATAAAAAAGAAAAGGAAAGCAGTGTACACATCTTTACAGCTCACAGTCCATTGACAGCTTTCTAGTTTCCAGTTGTGATATAAATGAAAGTGCCGCTGGAGCAAGTCAAAAACTGTGCACACAGATGATTTTGACAACATTTTTTAACAACGATACTTTCTGTATTTCACAAACTCCTGGATGCATCTCGGTGTGTTTGTTTTTTTTTTGCCACTTGTGGTTTTCTTTCTGTCTTACTGTTCCAGTGAGTTATCCTTCTCTCTCTCTCTCTCTCTCTCTCTCTCTGTCACTCTCTTGCTCTCCTGCAAAGGCCAAATCATACTTAAAGCACTTGCAGTATCCTCTCGCTCTGAGATGCTAGAAAGCCGGACCCATCACTCCCCTCGGTCAGCGTATGAATGAGTGCGATCTCAGCCTTCAGCAAATCCCAGTGCAACTCTTCAGCATAAATAAGTCTAACCTCTGAACTGAGCCGCTGCCTCCTATCACTCTACCACCAGATGTCTGAGCAAACGAGCAAATACTGGTCAACTCTTTAAAAGCTTTTTCTTGACTTAAAAGCGGTGTTCACTACATGAGCGTCAATGTAAAATACATAACACTCAATTTTAAGTTTTTTTTTTGTGACTAAATTAAGTTCAGTTCTTCCATCCCCTCTGACCTAAAAAGATGGCTTTGAAGGCTTATACTAATTAAGTTGTGGCAGAGGTTCAGCCAGCAGTCCGGCACTGATCACACTTACAGTGTCGAGCTTATTATTGTGCAATAAACCTCTTTCCTCTGGCTGGCCATTCCTCCCACCATCACAAGCATCCTTGACTGGGTTGATCTTTAAGTACCAATTTTCACCTACATAAACTTACCCTTAGATGTTAATTTGCTATTAAATTGTGTTGCTGGTCACCCTGGAAGACCAAAGTGACCGAGAACTCTAAACATCTGATTTTAAATAATTTTCTGGTATTAACCAATCCAGCTGTAGATTCAGATTTGTCCAGTATCTAGCCATCTGATAAGTAATTTTACACAAAAGTGTTTCCTAAAGTGAGAGGCAGGTGTGGATAGTGTACTGTTTTTACCCCCAGTGGTGACCTGCCTACTCCTCACAGTCCAGCACGCACTCTAAATCCTGAACAATGAGTCATCATGGCCACTTCAGCATGTTCCTTATTTGACCTTTTTAATTCCTCATGAATAGACCTTCACTCATATGGTTCAGGCCATTTGTATTTAGTGAGGATAAACATGCACACAGCGTGCACGAGATGAAACAAGGACATAACTACATCATTGTACATTATGTCCACATTATAGGCTTCCTCCAGTTCGTTGTGCACATCTTCTGCAGCCTATAACTCAAAAGAGATATTCAAGACTTTAAAAACTCTGAAGCGTGACCAAGCTACCTACAGATTATCCATCTTATACCTGAAAAGTATGCATGCCAGCACTCTGACAGACAAGCTACATCATACTGTATATTTATAATTTATGTGCTATGCTCACTACAGGCAGGCTTTACTTCTTATGTAGGTATATCACCTCCGGAGTAACTAATAGATAATCTCTGCTTTACATCCCCACACCCCCTTCATTTCTATGTAAACTACTCAGCAGATACACTGGAGCAATCTGGGCCACATCTACAACACTTTCCCAAAGAGGTGACAGGGTTTCTCATTACTTTACAGGCAGTCTGAGGGGATTCAAGAATCTCAGTACAACCAAGCATCTCTTACACTAGAGCGGGACATTGCTTTTAAATGCACAGACTCTTCTACTCAAACATCTACCCGATGTGTACTACCTTCAGCCCTGAGTTCTTGCGCATGCGCAGACGCCCCATCCACATGTCGGTCAGCAGCATCTGACTGCAGGTGTGAGCGATGAAATCTCTATGTTTGGCCGCTACAGCCAGCTGCAGGCAGGTGGCATTGCTCCAGTTCTTCAGCTCGTATGTCAGCAGCTTCATGGCCATCTGCTCATCCTGTTTATAGGACTGGTCTAGGAGCTCCACAGCCAGCTGGCCAAACTCTCTGGGAAAATATATAAAGAATGTATACAGCACACTGAGTCATGAACCAAGACAGTAATATACTTTGTCCAAAAAGTGAAAATGTAATTTCACTGGTCATAACACTGCTGGCCATCTGGCCCCAAGTCTGAGGAGATTATTCTGGCAAAAAAAGACTTGAAAAAATGTAAAAACTGTGCGGATTGAAATGGTTACTAAATGAATGTTTAGATGATTTATGCAGGTAACATTAAATGCAACATATCTTTGATAAATTAAATATAATGTGACCAACACAAATACATGCATAAACATGATGCAGCTTTCTCAGATGTTCAAAGCAGCACTTACACCAGTACTATCGCTTATATCAAAATTTTAATTGGGCTCCAGACAATAAAGTCCTACACAATACTCATTTCATACCTTCATTTTGGAATTCATTTTTTATAGCACAATATTTTATTCTGAACTAAAAAAATAAACCATCCTTTGTACATGAAGCCACTAATGCTGCTAGAATATATAAATGAAACACAAGCTCACATCTGTGCTCATTTACATACAAACTCACCCACACATTGGGAAAGACAGAGAAAGACAGATGCACAAACAAATTAGTGATTATTTAAAGATTAAAAATTTTAAAAAAAAGAAAGTAACTAAATGAGCTATTTGAAAGAATCCAAATACTTTGTGGTAAGTTAACTCCAAATATGCTAATTATAAGGCTATTTTTCACATTTTCTGCATATATAGATGTGTGTATGTGTGCGTTCATCTCAGGCATTACCTTAATCTCAGATGCCTTTCCTTAACTAATGATGATGCATCTTAGTAGATCTTTTTATGTGTGTCATTTACATCCCAGGAGAGCTAGTCTGAACCAGGTCAGTTTGTATGAGTGCATGCGTGCTTATGCATCTACCTACAGATACTGAAGTCGTTCCCGTCTAGACACTAAGCTCAGCTTTACATTAATCATTTACAGCAGAAATGTTTTCATGTTTTACAGCTCCTCTAAGTACTACAATATACATTATTTATATATAACACTAGACTTGAATACCCTGTTTAAACCACATAAGCCAGGCAGAGGGAGTGAAAGATAAAGAATGAGCCAGACAGAGAGAGATTGGGATAATGTGAAAATATATCATGCCACCCACCGAGAATTGTGGTTTAGTTCCTGGGAAATGTCATCCACCATGTCGTTCTCAGATGCTTCGTGTGCCATGGCCTTACAAAGCTTACATGCCACCAAGGCCTTGGCCATGGCCTCTTCACCATGCTGCCAAAAGAACAGCGCCATCTTCTGACGTTTCATGAGCACAGCCCACACCATCAGCTCGTGGAAGGGGAAAGGGAAGTGGTTGATTTCTGGGTCGTCCAAGTCGATGTCCACCTCTTCCTCTCTTTTACGTGTCGTCTTCTGACGACCTCTTCGGATTGGCATGTCATCCTAGTGGGGATCAATAACATGTGAAACAAGGGAAAACAGAAGCATCTATATATTATTAATTCTCAGGGGTTTAAGTCAATGTCCATGTGGCAAAAACAACAGAGAACACACACTGAAACATGGGGAGATAAATTCACAACATACAGAAAAACAAAGGAATGGACAGCTAGGCGTGTTGGACTCTTAAACACAATGCTTTGTGAAGCTTTAAGAAATCTGATCAGGTCGTCTATAGCTTATTCAGCTGAATACAACAGGAGTCTTTTAAAATGTACTCTAAGATATATATATGCATTTAAACTGTCTGGAGCATGAGTCTCCGGCATTTTAAAAAGTCCATAAATCTGAGAAAAAGATGTAAACCAAAATGAGTTTATTTTTTGCTTGTTTTTTTGGCTATTTACGTGAAAAGCATTCAGCTGACTCAGAAATGTATAAAATTAACCAGCAAAATCGATTAAATTTACATCTAGAGGTTCCCTTCATCGACTGAGAGGCACACAGCACACACTTTGATGAGCACACCTATTTAGATGAGCAAACTGTAGAGCAGTTAAGTGAGGAGGTTTGAGAGATAAGAGTTAGGAACAGTGAAGGAATGACTAAATAACAACCTTGATTGGATCAAGACTTACCTCCATCCCCAGCAGTTTCAGAGCCTTGGGCTAGAAATGAAAAAGAAACATTAGCACACAGCTAGACCTTGTTCAATGTATTTTATAGCGCACTTTACTTTTTAAGCAAAAGACTTAAAGACCAAGGATATTCTTTAATAGTAAATCACTGACTTTTATTTGAATGCATGCATCAAAATGTAACCAATACTGAGGGACAGCCCTTTGTGCTCATTTGAGTGACTGTATATATGGCAATAATATATCGTTTTCTGCTTGCATGTATTAAAGGCATTTATATTTGTAAAACTGGTACAGTACTGTGTATCTGCATTAAAGCAGGGCATGTATGAATTATGTATTCATGAGCCATCATCTGAGTTGGTAAAAATAACCCAAGTCTCTTGTGGGGATTCTGATATCTACATCTATTTCAAGACTTTGTTCTTCCTTAACATGCGTTTATGTGCGCATGCACATAACGATGTGGCTGTGCATTCACTTGGTCTAGAAAATCAGTTAAAGTGGAGGTGACTGTCTTTTTGTCTCTCTCTCTCTTATTTTGCCTCCTTGCTCTTTCTCTCCTGTTTCTCACCCCAAGCGTTATCTGTGCCTTTCCAGCTGCTTTGTGGCCACTGTGCAGTCTTGTACAGTAAGATAAACAGATGCACAAAGGTTCGCATACACACATACACACAGCACTCACAATCACACGACTAAATATGAAAATACCAAAGTGCACCATTAAGCATTGTGTTTTATACACTTATGCATGTTTACATTTTCCTCACAAGTGTGCAAGTTTTCGAGGCAGAATGAGAGAATAGAATGTGAAATGTATATAATGTGCAACATGTGCAGTATAAAACACAACCATCAAACAAAGCACGACTTTGGCGATCACTTTGTCACTTTGGGTGCGTGTACTAATCACCAAGAAAACTTACTGGTGGGGTTGTGATGAACTGTGTGCAGTTTGATGATGATGACGGCACATAATGAAGAACAACTGCTACACAAAGATGATTTGTTGCATTAGGCTTATGATAGGCCATGCTGTGTTCCTACTTTACTTGATGTGCAAATATATCACACAGGAGGCAGTGCTCATATATTTAACCTGTGCTGATAAATAGCACGCATAATAGCACGAAATAACAGGCCACTGCTTGATGACAATGGGAAGGAAAAACTCCTCTTTAACAGGAAGAAGTCTCCAGCAGAACCAGGCTCAGGGAGGAGCGGCCATCTGCCGTGACGGTTGAGGGATTTTTGCTCATTTTTTTCACCTGTAATCCTGGTTTTCCTGATAAATTCAAAAAGTGCAGCATAAATGTAGGACTTATTCATTTTTATTCGTACCTATTTTTATGCTGCAATTTCAGACCAATATTTTTCTGGTATTTTTGAAAACCTAAAATCCATTCATCTTAAAATTGACAAAAAAAACAAAATTACTAAAAACTGCTCCCATTCTTTTGTCCAAAAAAATCCAGAGTTACTGACGTCCCACTGCAGATCTCCTTTTCTCCCATTTGTCAAGTCAAAAATCATCAAAACTTACATCCAAAAGTTAATTGATTACCATCCGCAAAGCGTAAATGACCTTTGTACAATCTCTGATAAATATGTTAGTACAAGAAATACACTGCAATTTGCTCTTATTATCCTCTTATCCCTGTGAGAACAAATTTGATAATGAGGCTTATTTAGCTGGTGCCGCTCCCTGGATTAATGACAGTAGATCTGAAATTGATTAAACACTAAGAGGATAATTCACGTGGGACTCATTCACTCACCCTCTTGGGTCCGAAGAGGTTATGGTATAGAGTTCGGAACCTCTTCCTGGTGTAGTTACACCGATATGCCCCGCCCATGAGGTATTCAATGACCAGTCCAATGTCAATGAGGCTGATTCGGTAGTCCGGGGGGAGGTTTCCCTAAAAACCAAACAGGGTTAACCGGCAACGACCCACACTGACTGATTAACACAGGAAGGGAAACGGGAGTACAAAACAACATCACACAGCCATATACACTCACTGCACAAAATCCATTTCAAACTGTTTTTGGCTATGAAAGAAAACTTGATTATCTGATTCACCTTGAAGTAGATCCAACTGAACCCTGGATACTCTTGCTTGGAAAGAACACATAATGTCAGTGAATAAACGGCATGAAAAGCAAGTGCAGGAGAAATGAGATACACAGAAACTCTCAGGCAAGATCTCTCTTCCAGTCTCTTTAATAAATTGTTATCTCAACCAGACTGTGGTTCAGTTTGGCTTTTGATATTTACGTGGGTCTTGATTTCCATGTAGAAACATGAAACGTTTTATCAATACTGTAAGCAAAAAAAAACAACAAAAAATGTAAATTAAAGGATCACAGTTTGAGCTATGCTATTACACTTTCTACAGTGTGACACGATAAAGCCCTAAAGTATAACTTATTCTTTTATATTCAATAGAGCAGCTGAAAATGAGGAGAGAATTAAATCTCAGGTGCAGTGTGAATTAGAGAGTGTAATTTCTGAGGACAATTACAAAGCATGTAAAAAAAACCCCTGAATGATTTGTCATAATTTGCATTTAGGGATATAATGAGATCTTCACAGTGAGGTTCAATGCAGTCTCGAGAAGAGGAAAAGAGAAGGAAAGTATAAATGACTCATTAGCCTGGAAGAGAGTCGAAAGATAGACAGACAGCTACTAACATGGAAGGTGAGACTTACTATAGAAACAGAAGCACCTTCACATGTGGACTATAACCATGTCGACACTCGCTACTCCTCCTCATGGCCTCAACATCAACCCTGTATCAATTACCCTGGCAGCTGCTGCTCCATTGAGGCACCAGCTACCTATCGCAACTGTTTTTCAATCAGATGTGGCATCCTAAAACCCTCTGTGTGCTACTCGTCACTATTTCATGGGTGATGCCCTACATACACCCGCTGGAAAAATAAGTACATCCACTAAAAAATTGCTGACTTTTTTAACACGTGTAAATGAGAAAACATTTGATTATAAAATGGGGGTTTCTTTATCTTTTCTAATACTTGCAAAATGATTACTTGCTATTCTTCTCCCTTCTTTCCCTTCTCACATTACTCGTGAGCAAAACCCTGAAATACTTAAGCTCCAGTACTTGGGGCAGGAACTTGTATCCGACCCATTTCATAAAATAAATAAATAAATAAAGGACTGGATTTCTGATCAACAGTCCAGTTCTTTTTTTCTCCTTGGGCCAGGTAAGACACTTCTAATATTGTCTTTTGCTCAGGAGGGGTTTGATATTAGAAATGTAACAATTGAAATCCTTTTCCTGAAAATGTCTGTGCATGGTGGCTCTTTAATGCACTGATACCAGCCTCTCTCCTGTCCTTGTGAAAGCTTTCCCAAGTTGTTGAACTGACTTTTCTTCTCGTCTCTGTTCTTTTTCACTTTTCTTTTCCAGTCAACTCGTCATTAATTTGCTTTACTACAGCACTCTGCAAACAGGCTGCCTTTTCAGCACCTTTTCTGAGGCTTACCCTCCTTGTGGAAGGTTATCTGGTCAAGTCAGCAGCCCTCCGTGCGACTGTGGTTGCACTGACAAATATTTATACTGTATTTATACTGTTGGAATAGTAATTTGCTCAATTTTAAAATGACATATTTTAATTTAATCATGAACATATAAACAAAAAGGGAATGATAAGTTTTTGAAATGCACTAGTGTGTTGTTTGTTTGACTATATCACCTTTACCTGAAGACAAATTTCAAATGATGTTGTAAAAAATTGTTCTCCAATCTCTTATTCTAATAAATCTGTGGTGCTGAGTGTGCAGTATATATACATCTACCAGCGAGTAGTTGTTGATCCCTCCTATAAATCCCTGTGGTGCTAAAGGTCAAGCTAATAGCTGTTTGTTTACACCGTCTATACATTCACTCTGAGCTCTTACAGAAAAGTTCTTAGTATACTTGTGTAGTTAGCTTTGAGTCTTAGCTGACTTACTAATGAGTAACTGAAACTTTTAAAATTTGCCTCTAATATTTACAGCTATAGTTTAAACCAGGTGCTTTGACTAAGGTATGTTTCCCCCAAACTATGTGAACCTCTCAGATGATAATCGTAAAGAAATGAAATATATACTGTGATGTGTACTGCATCCATATTTCTTAACCTATTGTTCATGTTGGTTAATGAGTTTGAGCCTTTATAAACTAATAATGTATTATTAGTTAACTCATGAGCTCACAAAGCAAACTGCTATTACATTGGGATGCCTTCCCAACCCCTGTTTGGATAGCAACACTAAAGCCACAAACTGTTCATAAAGATACAATTTTTATTTACTCTACAATCAATTGTACTATTTAGCAGATGTAGTACAGAACCCCTTTTCTATGATGATCCCTTTTCTTAATCTGAAGACTGAACTTGAACACAGCATGCATTCACCCTTGCTGCTCATATTAGCAAAATACCTGCAATTTGAATCTAGTTAATAACCATTAAATACCAGCGGTAAAGCCTAACAGTCTTCAAAGACCAATGAGAAAGAAAGGAAACAGCTATGACATGAAGATCTAAATTTAAATCTAATTAGCACCATACCATGATAGAACAGTGACACACAAACACTCAGCAACACTATTGCGATTACACACAGCTCTGCAGAAAGGAGATGGTAATGTTATGCCATGCACTACAGTGTATGTTTTGCACATTGCTGAAATGGTGCAGTGAGATGGCAGTCACCGTACGCTGCGTGTTCTTGCTTTCTACACCAGCATGAGATCAAACTTTGTGCAAAGATAGGGGAAGAGGTAAAGGAGGAGAGATTACAGCCACTTTGAGAGGCACGTGTAGCGTCACTGTAATTAGTAACACTAGAATTAATAAGCATGTCTCCATGTTAATGGTAATTGTTGTTGACCTCTCTATCATCCCTTTAAAACTATGATATGTGCTGAATGTAAAATATATGCTGTCACCTTTTAACATGAGCAATTTTAAGGTGCCATAGAAGCAAGATTTTAATGTAGATTGCACTGTGTGAAATGTTTTGGCTGACAAAGTTCCTCCTTTTTCATCATCTAAATGCAAAACACTACAAAAAAAAGAGTCCTGTTTGCATTATATTGTAACGCAAAGGGAAGGAGGGGCTAAATTTGGAATTTGGGGGAGGTCTTTACCTAATGATAAGGACCTCTTCTATGGCCATTTATACTAAAGTGATAACAGAAAAGTTCCTTATTTGGTTAAAAGAATATATTACATTTTACAATGATTTAAGAAAAAAGAAAAAAACCCTTAGTTTTCTGTGAATTAACAAACAATCCCTATTTTGTAATAACAGGGCAGTGTACAAGATGACATGACAGAGCTTTTTCTGTCATTTTACACATTTTTTTTCTTACAATTTAAGCCCAAAGTCATGCTGACACGTTTTTAATGCACTAAAGCAGTACTGATAAATACTGCTGAAATTACACTTCTTTTTCCTATATTAAAATATCTCATAGATTAAATGTGCAGTTACATTTCTTCACACTGGTCAGCCCACTTCAGATCAAAGTGGGAACATGTGGCCCACACTGTAAAATGAGTTTGGCATTCCTTATTTAAATTTTTTAAATGTGTCTTTGTATCCCTGTTTCTACCCTCTCTGAATTACCCTGTGTCTGAATACAAATAAACTATCACTATTAAAGAAATTAAGTTACAGGCCATTTAAAATACAAGTTAAAACTAAAACAAACTGTGGGACTACTAAGCTCTTCAGCCTCGCAGCATTTCCACTGTAGTCTCACTTTGCTCAGTATTGCTCCAAGTTCTGCGGATAAAACAATATTTAATACATGTAGTGTTTGTTTACCGTGGTGGTGTGTGCCTTTGATAAAGAAAGGAGTAAACTGAGGAATTATGAGAGGGATGAGAGTCGTGCACAGCACTACACAGCCACTGCAGCCCGCAACTCCAGCTGAAAAAGAAAAGCCGGCCGGCCGCTATTTGCAGCTTACAGCAACTAGTGCAAAATGTAGATATATACAGAGTGATGCAAACAGCATAACAACGCACACCACAAAAAAAGCAACTGCAACTCTATGGAGTCAAACTTGTCTTCTTTAATATACCACATTCCCATACTGAACAGCAACAGAGCTACTGGGACGGCAGTGATGGTCATACCTTTTTGACATCTCTGACGAGGTGGTACAGCGTGTTTGATGGTCCATGGCGCTGTTGAAAGAAAAACAATGATGGAAAAAGTATTTAAAAAAGAAAAAGAAAAGGTGTGTTTTCACCATTTTATGCTTGTCATTACCGTGTTATATAGCTCCTCCAGCCTGGAAAGAGTGAGGAAGCGGTGCATGCTGACTCCATTTTCAATCAGCAGCTTGACAAAGTCAACTCTGTCCAGAACTAAGGCATCCAGCATCGCCTGCTCCAGGGACCCAACCTAGGACATACACAGTGTACAATGATACCACATCCTATACACGAGAACTGCATCGAGTATTTCTTCTTATGTAAACAACTTTTAGCATCATTAGCTATCATTGCTATATTTATCAGTAGCAGTTCAAACTGAACTACTGTGAAATTCAGAGTTCAGGCATATTGTTTTTTAACAGTCTGTTTCATCGCATCAGTGCAAATAAATTAGGTTCAAACATCCTGTGAATATAAGTAATAACACAGTATATCAGATATATATCACATCTATTCTTGTTTATACTGTATCTGCTCCTTACAGGCCACTGCTGTCCGTAGATGAAGATCTGACTCCGTGCAATGTCCACTCTGTTCCACGCCAAAGCCAAACTCAGCTGATCCGGGGCTGAAGCATTAGCACCTGGATGGATTGTTACACATACGAGTTTTTCTTGAGAAGAAACACAACTATAAAAAATATATATATATATATTTGTGGTTTGTTCTTTAGCCTTTTGCAGTTTCTAGTATACTACCACATCTATATCTTTGATCAATATATCAACATCAGTATATCAGAATCAACCGAAATATATAATTTTTAATGATTATCTAAATGGACTTTGTGTTTATTTATTATTCTGCAGGCTTTGTATATTTGTACAGTGCTGCAGTGGGACTGCCAAGGTTAACGCTCATGAATTCCTTTTGGAATTCATGAACGGTCTACTTGGTCTACTATACTTTTGAATAGTATTGTGCGTTTGACTGCGCTTCTTGTCTGTAAAACAAAAGAGCCAGTCTTTAGTCATTGATATATGCATTTCTTTAACACTCTACCTCATCCCTGCAGAAAATGTGGACTAGACAGTTGGTTTCTTTTGATTTCTGAGTCCATGAAAATCAGTTACAGTACTCTGATCCTTCACTTCCAACAGATCCTCCAGAAAATATATCCTATATAAAGTAAAAGAGCTCCACTGTATACAAATGCAACATTAAAATAATAATAATATTAACAAAAGAACCAACAAAGAAGCATTGTGAGTGGATTAAACTGAGTGTAATGTTGGGTGGAAAAAATACCTTGTGTACAAGATTTGTGTAAATCTGTTGAGCTATTTTTCTCTAAATGGCGACCGTGGCTGAAATTAATATCATAATGAAATTGCACTGTTGTTTGAATGTATTCACGGACTCCTGTCATTTGCTTTCTCTCCCTCTACTTGTTTTCTGTCATCTAATATTTTTGGAGTCAGTTTTTCAGGGTTAATTAAAAAAACAAAACAAAACAAAAGCACCTACATCATTTGAACTGACTAAGCAGTCAGTCCATAAGAGATTTTTTTTTTATTTGTACCTGTTTGTACCAACATATTTCAGCCACTGCTGACTCAAGAGACCTAATACAAGATCACAGCCTGCTGTTCCCAACAATAACTTAACGTAGCGCAAACAGAGAAAATCAAGAAAAACACAAAGGAAGAAATTGATTTTTTAGCCTTCTGGAAAATCAGCTACAAGGTAAAGAACAATAATATCCCCGGTTTGACAAGATGGTGTAATTTTTATTAAGAATTCCAATGTCATCACTTTACAGCCTGCTCTGTCTGACTTACTTCAAGGCTTGTGCTGCATCACTAGAGCTTAATGGAGTGAGTTCTGAAAGAGTCCCACTGATAACAAGCAGTGCCCACTAATAGGAGTTTTAGGGGGGATATGTATATATTAAAAGGAAAGGAGGTCCTGTTTTATCAAAGGCCTGTGACTTCATTCTCTCTGCCTGCAGGGTTGGACTGAAGTCAACTGACTTTATGTACCCAATCTTTAGGATATTGACTACCCCAGACAGCAGGCCATCAATTACTCCCACCTCACCACACTTGCACCATCTGTGTGTAGCTGTTGTTTCCTTGCTGCGATGTCTCTTTCCACTTCTCTTAATCTTTCTATCTTTCCTCACAGAGGCTCGCGCTCAACCTTTAAATTCTTTTTCTCCGATTCTTGCTCAGTTCGCTCCACTCTGTGCATTCCTGACTGTGATGGGGTTTTTTTGTGTTGAGCTTCAGGCGGTGGCTTAGTTCCTTGGCGAAGGAGTCTAATCCAGTGTTTTTTAAAAAGCTCTCAGGCAGGATGTGACTGATTTCATTTTACACTAAAAGCCTTGAACACATCTCATTCACTCAGCAGCAGAATGAGAATTGCATCTGAAATGGCCCCCCGTGCTGTTGACCATAAGACAGTTTTGCCCCTAACTCATATTTAATTTCTCTAAATTTTTTTAATTATGTTCTTTTTGTTATTTTGCCTTTTCATTCTTTGATTTCACCTCCTTCCTTCATTTATTCACAAAAGCTTCCTTAACAATGTGAAGAGACACGAATAGCAGATCTCATTAAACACAATAACCTTATGTATATACAGAAAAAGTAACAGAATGAGAGAAAAGGAGTTTGGGATGAAGATAATTAATGGATGGTCCAAAGAAATTATTCATCATCACTGGAAGCTACTCTTTTGCATTTTTTCCTTGCCTGTGGACTGGCATGTTCCTCTAGGGAACAATCCCTGAGACAGCCAATCATATGTGTTGAATTTCTAAACACTCCCACAGGAATCACTGATCCTTGGCATGCATACATGATGTCTGTACTTCTCGTTGTGTGTGTGTATGTCTGTGTGTGTGTGTGTGTGTGACAGAAAGAGAAAATGCATGCAATCTCCTGTGAGCACAGAAGAAGCAATAGGAACCACAATCAATACAACCTACTGAACAACCAATTGAGCAAATGGATCCATGAATCCCCTCTCTCTCCCACTTTGTGCGTGTCTGTGTGTGTGTGTGTGTGTGTGGTTTACGTTAGTAATATTTCATTCATATTAAGAAATGTATAGGAATTTGTTATTGAACAGCTTGAATATGAGCCCTTTTAAAAATGAACGCTCATGAACCAAAGCATTATGTCCAGTGTTTGTGAATCATTCATAGCCAGCATTAATGAGTGCTTACAAACAGTGGTATGGAGAGGGACAAACCATTAAACAGCAAAGGGCTGTTGTGGGATATACCTTAAAAATGTAAACATCTCAGTGTCAAAGCAACTTTAGATGTCTTGTAGTCCATAACTCAGTGGGTGTGAAGTGTTTTACTGTCACAGCAAAGACTAACAGCACATGATGCAGGGCTGGTTATAATGGTTTGTTCTTCAGTGTTTGTGCATATTTCACTGTGTCAGTCCTCATGTTGTCATGCTGATTTAATAGAATGCATTGCAGTGTGATAAATAGAGGAGGAAACAACAAGGATGTGAGCCTTTAAATCTCTATTAGCTTGTCTCTGAGGATCAATTTATTAGATGTTTTATTAAGGTGATCCGACGTGCGGTCCCAGAGTACTCAGTGTTTCTCCTTTAAAAGAGAATTTCCGCTCATAGTCCAAAGTTTTGGAAGTAGTCTCAGTGCCAAAAATGTTTGGCCATGCCTTGAATGGCCATGCCACATAAAGTTCTGTATATGTGTAAACATAAGATATTTTACAACATGAGCTGTGCTTAGCTGATCTATCACTTTCAAAAAAAACTTTTTTACCCTAATGAAAATGTATTTCATAAGTGCAACTTAAATGCAAATATATTCTTCAAAAGACAGGGCACCTTTTATAATTTACCAGGGACTGTCAGTGTCATCCAGGAATTACTGGTCTCCGGCCACAGAGGTAATGAGCAGCTGTGTTTGCACTAATTGATGATTTTACAGGTGTTATTTTTATCTCAGGTTTTTAATTAGCATGCAAAATGAGAAAGCTGAGCTCACTGTAAGCCTGCCTGTAATGGCTTTATTACTGTAGCTGTTGGGAAACTAGACCTGCAACCCCCTTATGTTTAAGTAATTACTTAAACAATTAGACATCCAAATATACACTTACCACTCTCTTTATTAGTTACACCTTGATAGTATTAGATTGGACAACCTTTTGCTTTCAGAACAGACTTAATTCTTTGTTGCATATATTCAACAAGGTGCTGGAAACATTCTTCAGAGATTTTGGTCCATACTGACATGATAGCATTTGCTGCAGCTGTGAATCTCCCATTTCACCACGCAGAGGCCATTTGGATACAGTGAACCTGTTGTCATGTTCAAGAACCAGTTTGAGATTATTTGAGCTTTGTGATGTGGCATTTTGCTGAAAGAAGCCATCAGAAGATGCTTTTGCTGTATGTGGTCATAAAAGGATGGACATGTTCGGTAACAATACTTAGGTAGCCTGTTTAATTTAAACCATGCTCAGCTGGTAGTAAGTGATTAAAGCAAGCCAATAAAATATCCCCCACACCATTATGCCTGCACCAGCAGACTGAACCATTGATACAAGTTAGCCAAGCTCAATGCTTTCATGCTATTTATGTCAAATTCTGACCCTACCATCAGAATGTTTTGGCAGCAATGTAGACTCAACATACCAGGCAAAGTTTATCATGTCTATAGTCCAGTTTGGGGAGTCTGTGCGGACTGTTGATGTTCTGAGCTGACAGGAGTGGCACCCGGTCTTCTGCTTCTGGAAGACAGCAGATGGTCTTCCAGAAGCAGAAGACCGGGTGCCACTCCTGTCAGATGTCCAGATTTGATGTGATGTACATTTTAAAGTGTTCTTCTGTATATGTTAGCTGTATAATCACTATGTGATTTATTGCTAGCTTGAAGCAGTCTGTCCATTCTGCTCTGAACTCAACAGGGTATTTTCACCTAGAGAATTGCAGCTCATCCACCAGCTCATCATTCTCTGAAAACGGAAAAATCGCAGTAGATCCGAGTTTCTGACATACTCAGTACAGCTCGTCTCTTACCGACAACCATGTCACCTTCAAAGTCACTTAAATGTTAAAGCTTTGTTTGCCACTATGATACTCAGGCTGAACTTGAGCAGGTTGTCTTGAATGTAACTACACACATAAAAGCATTGCGTTGCTGCCATGTGAGACATTTATGTTAACAAGCAGCTGAACCAAACAACAATATTTCATTATCTCTGTATAACAAATGTGTAGCTAGAATCAACATTCAATGGAATTATTACAAAAACTAACAGAAAGAAATTTATCAAGGTATAAAGCAACTGATAAAATAATATAAAATCTGCTTTTATGAGAAAATTTCTCTGTGTTTTATTCCAGAGCTACAAACAGTAACCCCAAAAACCTGTGTGATTTGAGCAACTAACTGAAACCATGAATGAGGAAGGAATGCTTTCTGAAACAATCATCTTCCTTTCATGTAAAGAAACTGCCAAATAACAACATTTGAGGAGTGAAATTGAAGTCACTCACTGTACACTCATGCTTCAACAAACACCAAACACACACGTACCAACATACTCACCTTTGAGTAATGCAGTGAGAATGGCAAGGTCAATGTCTTGATGACCCTCTGATCCCATCCGGAAAACTGTTATCTGTGAGACAATGACCAGACAATGACACACACACAGAAAGAAAGTCAAGGAGACAGAAAAGCAAGCGTGTCTGGAAGAGAAGTGAGGTTTTTCCTCTAAGGGCAAAGTGACTTTAGTTTTGAGTCATTTGATTCTTGTTGGACCAATTGTATTAATGTATGCTCATAGCATATAAAGAGAGCAATATAGCTACATCGTGTGTGCTCTTATTTGCTGGATTAAACTGCTTCACTAAAAACACTTCTGCTGAGTTGCTTGGTGGAGAAAAGGGGGAGAGCTGAAGAAATCCTCTCATGTACTGTACGGTCGTCCCCCTCTCTCTTGGCTCTTATGGAGAGAACTCCACAAGCAGCTTGTTCACTGGAAAGAGGGAATGAAGGGATTTGCTGAGGAGGCAACTGAGGGGAACGAGTAAAAACACCAAAGGGAGGAGGTTCAAATGAATAAGAACTGCAGGTTTTCTCCCTTAACACAGTTCATTCTGGTCTTTTCTTCCGCTGTGTCGTACACTTTTCAGATTAGGCTTAAAGGGAATATTTTACTCACTGCCCAGTTTAGATCTCCGTTTGCTGCATATTTTACATCATGTGTGAGAAGGAACAAATGGTGTGATAGATGCGAGCTAAAGTCAGCTGAGAGGGTAATTTGAGAAATGCTGTGGGTTTTCTTGATTTTTTTTTAAAAATCATAAATAGCAACAGCGCACGCGTTAACGTGTGGGCACACGTGCTCATATGTGTGCATGTGTGAAAGGCA
Source organism: Hemichromis elongatus (assembly GCA_015108515.1). Lineage (NCBI taxonomy): Eukaryota > Metazoa > Chordata > Actinopteri > Cichliformes > Cichlidae > Hemichromis > Hemichromis elongatus. Next base: position 8,580 of record VUQR01002270.1, on the reverse strand, counting down.
CCTTGTGGGAGCATGAGAGAATCTGTGTTCTGAATGCTTGATGAGCTATTCCTCTAATCCCTTACAACCAGCCATCCATCTCCTCCCACCTCCCTCCCTGCAGCACATCTTCTTTCCCATCTACACCCCCCACCCCCCCCCCCCCCCCCCAACCCCCCCTTCCCCC
>VUQR01002269.1:2738-16184 GCA_015108515.1 Hemichromis elongatus | reverse complement strand
TCTGCAAAAGACTTTTAAATTCTCCATAGTTGATGGATGCAGAATTGCACAGTGCACAGTTCCACTGGACTTGAGTTGATTGTATTTGTTGCTGGCTGATATAGTTTTATTTTTGAGTGCCCAGCTCATATATACTTTTAAAAAGCAGAGTGTAAATGTTATTGGACATTCTTGTGTAATTGCCACTGAATACTTTATGTTATACTTTGTTATTGCTACAAAAGAATATTTATTTTATTATTATTTTACATTTACAACTTGTTTTTTTTCTGGGGTCCTCGTGGCACCCCATCGAGGAGCAGTAGGCTGTGGATCTCTTAAGATCTCACTGTTGGGATTGTAAGGTCACGCTACTCCTACATTTCTGTCAAAGATAAGATATAAAACAAAGTTCAAAGCTAATCGACCTGTGAGTTCTCCTTTTTTTAAAAATAAGAATCGATAAGAGAATCGATAAAGAATCGAATCGTTAAAGAGAATCGAAAATGGAATCGGAATCGTGAAATTCTTATCAATACCCATCCCTAGTCCTGCCCATCGTGAATCATCGCCAGCCTTGTGGGGTTTTGAACAGCTTTAGCTGCTTCTTGTTCTTCGTTAAGCCAGGTCCAAGCCAGCTCCAATCAGCCAGAACTCTGTGTTTGTGCTTCTGAATTGGTAGATGTCGTTCAATGTCCTCCATTGATAGTGTCGCCAGACACACGACGCAACCGACCATCAAGTATCTGGCAGCAAATGTCTCTGTAGGACAATCAGGCTCTCCCAAGCCCAGGCTTCTTTTTGAGAAGAGGTTGTCAATTTCATTAAGGGACAAGTTGATCAAATACATAATTCTTTAGGTTTTTTGAGACCAAGACTGAGAGACTCTCTGAGGGTTAAAGTTAGATGAGACTAGACAGAAAACATGGTAAGAGAGGGAGCGGGAGAAAGATGCAACCGCCTCTGTCAGAGCCAAATGAGAAAATTTTTGCAAGGAAAAAGAAGACCTGAAGATCAGGATTAAACAAATGGAAGAGGAGAAAAGTGCAGAAATGACAAAAATGCAACAAATTACAGAAATGTTTAAAAAAAAGAAGACCAAGACGAGAAAAAAAGAGAAACGCAGCACAAGCTCTGAGACATGGAGAAAAAAAACGAAGACCTACAAGTGGTGTTCGACAAAGTTCTGAGAAGAAACACAACTTTTGAAAGAGAAGGAACAGCAGGAGATTATACATCTAGAGATGCAGTGCAAGCTCAAAAATATGGAAGCAGTACATCACGAGGCGCAATACAAGCTCTAAGGCTACGTCCACACTAGTCCGGATAGATCGGAAGACGGAGCGTTCGCCTGAAAACGATCCGCGTCCACACTATCGTTTTGAGTCGTTTTTCACACAGTTGCACGTCCACATTAAACAGCCAAATACGATGACGTTGCAGTACCGCGCATGCGTGAAACGTTAGACGAGGCGACCTGCGTCATTTCCATGTGTTGTTTATTTACTTTCCGGCTCTTTAAAACGAGCGGCGAAATGGCGAGACAAAGCACCGAATGTGTCAAATGGAATGATAATGAGGTGGAGCTGTTGCTCCGAGTCACAAATGAAAACATATTAATCTTCAACACGGCCACTCAAAACTTTGAGCAAACGAAACAACTGCGGTACGATGCCGTCTGACCATCTTGGTTGAAGTGGTCACATGACTGCATCATATGACTAACATACGTCACAAAACGATGCGTTTTAAATGAAAACGCATTAGTGTGGACGTAGCCTAAGCCACAGAGAAAGATAGTTACGTTTTGTGACTAATGTTTGACGAAGCACTGAGAAGAAATACACAATTACTGAATGAGAAGGAGCAACAGGAAGCAGTACACCAACAAATCCAGTGTATGCTCCAAGATATGGAAGAAGACAACAGATGCACTGCAAGCTCCAAAACATGGAGAAAAGGAACAAAGGCCTGCAAGTAATGTTTGAGAAGAAATAAGGAAATGCTGAAAGAAAGGGAACAGCAGGAAGCATTACACCAACACATGCTGTGCAGAGTCTATACCATGGAAGTGATACACCATCAGATGAGGTACAGGAAGCTATGTCATTGCGAAAAATAATGAATTCACCAAAAGGTACTGTGCGAGCTTCAAGTGACTGAGAAAAATAATGAAGGCTTGCACGTCATGCAAATTCTCCAAGACTTTGAAACGGAAAATACTGAATTACGGGTGGTTTGCAATAAAGTAAAGGATAAAAACATTAAACTCAAGGAACATAAAGAACAAATGGGGGGAAAATGCACTGATATGGAGTGCAAAGTCCAAGAAATGGTGACTAAAAATGCCCATGTACAAGCACTCTACAATAAAGTCCAGTATGCAAACACTAAAATGCAAGAGGAGAAGCAACGGGAGGAAAAATCTCAGACAGACATTCAGTCTTCACTTCAAGAACTACAGAAGAGACACGAGGAGTTACAAGCAATCCATTACAAATAAGAATAAATAAACAAAGACATACAAGGGAAAAACAAAGAACTGCAACGTGCTGCATGAAGACCTAACAAAGCAGAAGAAAGATCTGCAGGACGTGTTCCTGAAAAAGAAGAGAAAGCGGTTCAGGTTTTTCCAGCCTGGACAAGAGGAGCCTCATCTTCCTCCTACAGAGGCAAATCATACAATAAAACATGCAAATAAATTCAGTTTGCTTCAGGGTTGTATTCAATTTTAATGTTGTTAAGAATCATTACTGATGGAAATCCCCATTTAGCAGCAGCTTAAGAAAATCTGAATAACTGAGCTTTATTTAACATGACTCCTTCTATTTAGATGAATCAACGGGTGTGAGTTGGACAACAGTTCAAGAAAACCTCACCTTAACTGGAAAAAAAAATTTAAGAAAATTTCACGTTATTTGACTTTATTTTATGAAGAGATGTATATTTTAGTGTTAAGTGATCCGTTTAAGCCTTGTTGTTGTGGCCGGTGGTTATTTCACTTGAAATTTAAATACATTGTAGCTGATCCCTAATTTCTCCTATCTTTTCAGATATTTCAAGAGATTGGTGCCGTGCAGAGCCTCAAAAGAATCGTCATGTACTCCAGCAATGCCACTGTATGTGCACTTGGTAAGCGGGCGCTGAGCATGATGGGAGAGGAAGTACCGAAACGAATCCTGTCAAGCGTGCCCAACTGGAAAACCTGTGAGGTGCAGACGTGGCTGCAGCAGATCGGCTTCAGTGCTTACTGCGACCGTTTTCAAGTTAGTGAAACATTATTCCTACAGAAAAATGAAATATCTACCCACTTGCATTTACTTACACTTGGATCAATTCTGAAAGGATATAGCATCTCCCTCCACTTCTATGCCGATGATTCCCAAATCGAAATCATAGAAGCACATTAAGAGTATTATTGGAATTTTTTGGTGACATCAAAGCCTGGATGGTCTTAAATTTCTTTAACTTTAATGAGAGCAAGACTGAGGTCATGTTATTAGGAGCAGTTCTAGCAGTGCTTCAAAATTGGACTTTAGGCCGACTGGGTCCTTATTTTAAGACCAGTCGTTTTAACCTGGTGTGAAAACAGACTGCGAATTCAAACTGGACAAACAGATGAATTCTAAGAGATATAAATATTTAAAAAATTTTAAGAGAGTTATAGATGTTTTTATTACAACTTGTTTGGTGATCTTATTATGTAGGACCTTCAGGTGGATGGAGACCTCCTTCTAAACATCACAGATGAAGATCTAGGTTCTGATTTGAGCATGACTGCTAACCTTACCCGCAAGAGGCAAGTGGTAAAAATATTTAAATATACGTCTTATTCGTCTTTAATAAAAAACAACAACTCCAATTTATCTCATTGTCCAGGTTTCTGAGAGACTTGCGAGTGCTGAAAACCTACGCCAATTACTCCACATGTGACCCTAACAACATGGCCGACTGGTTAAGCGAGGTGGACCCCCGTTTTCGTCAGTACACCTACGGCCTAGTCCAGTCCGGCGTGGATCGTAACAACGTCCGGAGCCTGACCGATCAGCAGCTCCAGCAGGACTGCCACATTGAGAATGGCGTCCACAGAGCAAAGATACTGTCTGCCAGCCGCGGGCCCTTAAAACTGAGCCACACAGATGCACAGACTTCAGGGCCTGATGTATTCATCAGCTACAGACGAGCCACGGGCTCCCAGCTGGCCAGGTTAGAACTGAAGAAGATTTGTGCAAAAGTCATCTAGGATGAAGAGTGAGATCAGATAAGATTTAAATTAAATTCTGATCGTCTTGTTTTGCTCCCAGCCTGTTGAAGGTGCACCTGCAGGTTAGAGGATACAGTGTCTTCATAGATGTGGAGAAGCTGGAGGCCGGTAAATTTGAGGACAAACTGATTCAGAGTGTCCAGAGAGCACGTAAATTCATCCTGGTCCTATCTGCCAATGCACTCGACAAGTGTATGGGAGACACAGCCATGAAGGACTGGGTGCATAAGGTCAGTTTTCCATTTCCTGCACACGATGTTTGAAATGTCAGGGCTTATTACGTCTAATTTCTGCTGAAAAACGTCAGATCAGTGCACCTCATAGTCTTCTTGAGATGTTCCACATTACTTCTGTTCATTAGGCAATTGGATTACATCAGATCAGATTGTGAGCTTGCATTTAAAGTTTGTTCTGCGGAGTCATTTTTGGATAGTGTTTATTTACTTTCAGTGAACACAACTGTCTTAAATCTCATGAATTTGTTTATAGTTCCATTTACACCCATTTAAATTCATAATGGCTGGTTTTAATAAAATCTCATGACCAAAAGCTGAATTTATCCGAGCAGTGTTTGTGTTTTGGCAGACAGCTTTAGCCTTATGAGGGAAGCTGCTGCCATGCAGGAGTGTTGTTACATCAGGACTGAGGGCGGCTGCTTGGTCTGCAGCAATTTTTATATAAGTGGTACTTATTAAAAGTAGCATCCACATGTTCATCAGGTTTTCATGTTGTGACTGGGCAGAGTATAAATTAGCTGTATAGTTTTGTATCTGCTTTCTCTTTGATTTACATATTCCCACATATGACTCCCAGCTAACTACTAGCTAATTCTAGCTGTGCTGCATATTAGTAGCATAGCTTCTTACAACAGGATCAGAAGATTTATCTAATCTTTATTTGTACATGGAAATTTAGAGGTTCTTGAGCACTCAGTATGAACCCAGGTGGAGTTCATACTGAGTGCTATGAGTTCGTAGTAGTCAGATGATGTGTCACTTGCAGTTGGGTCTAATATTTTGTGCTTTAATGTGCTTATACATTAGTTGTTTGTACTTCACTAGCTGGAAGCACATCCTCCTTTATATTTGACAGTATTTCTTGTAGATCATTCAAAACAATGAATTGAGGATACGGTTTGGGAAAGGCTAGAAGGATCCCCAAAGAATGCATGCTCCAGAAGCAGTGATCACTGTGTTGTAAAGGTCTTGCAGGTTTTTGCGAATCTATAACTGTTAAGTTTGCGACGACCAGCAGCCCATGACCTTCAGGTGGTTAGGTAGAGGTGGATATAACAGTGGCAGTGTAGAAGGAATGCCCGGAGAAGAGGTCAGGAGAAATTCTAGAGCATAAGAGAACCTGACAGAAGAGTGAGAGGAATCAGAATCTGGTAGTGATGTGGCTCAGTGATTAACTTAGTGATGAACAGAAGCTCTGAGAAGTGAAGCTTGCTGGGATTTATAAAGCTCGAGGTAATGGACCAACAGCTCGAAAACTAGAACAAACTGAAAGGGGAGTGTGTATAAGGTGTGTCTCACTCTTGAAATTCAGATAAATTATCTCCAATTCATTTGTTTCATCTTGCAGGAGATAGTCACGGCTCTGGCTGGTAAAAAGAACATAGTTCCTGTCACAGATAACTTTACATGGCCTGACCCCATGTCCCTGCCAGAAGACATGAGAGCCATTCTCAGCTTCAACGGCATCAAGTGAGTCCCTGCATACTGTGCTCTGATTGGAGTGTGGAAACAGTCCTATTGTGATGTGAGGGGAAATTGTTTTCCCAACAGGTCTAAACCACAGCTGTTTGTTCCATTTGTACTGCATTTACAGTATTACAATATCACTCATATTTCTCTCATTAATATTTCATTCAGTTCAGTGCAGATGTGTAAAAATTCCAATGAGAGGGAACTGTTTTCCCTGAATCGACATCATATAATGCGTGCTGTTGTCTCTTCACACAGGTGGTCTCACGAATATCAGGAGGCTACGATCGACAAGATCCTGCGCTTTCTGAAACACCAAGACCAGGCCGACCGCTTAGACCAGGCCGACCGCTTAGACCAGGCCGACCGCTTAGACCAGGCCGACCGCTTAGACCAGGCCGACCGCTTAGACCAGGCCGACCGCTTAGACCAGGTCGACCGCTTAGACCAAGTCGACCGCTTAGACCAAGTCGACCGCTTAGACCAGGTCGACCGCTTAGACCAGGTCGACCGCTTAGACGGCACCAAAAAGACAAAGAAATAAACGGAGATAAACAGAGTCCGATTTCAGCTATAATAACTATCCATGATGCCAAATTCCACATAACCTACAGTGAATAGTCTGGCAGCTTTCCCTGCTCTGACCAAATGCATGTGAAATGAATCCGGATGTTTTGATTACATGCTTACCAAAATACCTAATATGCACACTTAATTATTAACAATGAATAGAACTGATAGGGGGATTGTATATAAAACTCTAAGCCTTTAATGTTAGTCAGTGCTGTATATGTGTAATCAGGTACAGTAAGCGCCTTCTGTATCTCAGGAAAATAACTGTGATAGACCAGCTGACATGGGCACCCAGCAACATCATCACCACTAACACATCAGTGTTCATCAAAGCTCCTCTATATGCAGTCTTTTTGTTAACCTATGTACATCAAATGGAACAAAGCAGGTCTCTGATTTTACCAACATTTCCCCCATTTTCATGTTTGTGTTGCGATAGAAGAAATCTTCCTCGGCAGACTTGCTGATTTGTTTAAGATGAGTGACTACTTTGGGCTTAATCTGAGCCCCTAATTTAACCATAAACGTGTAGAGGGAATAAATCCATGTAGCGTTAAACATATTGTTCTGTAATAAAAGTAAAAAGGACCTCAATATCTGTTCTGTTTACGGTGTAATTATGAATTACCACACTGTGTAATCCATTAATACCACTGACATAAGATTTACTTTACCACAGTCTGTCCACTAATTATATGTCTGCTTTTGAACTGAAAATATATCATCCATCCATCTTTTGCTTATCCAATTAGGGTTTTGGGGGTGGGTGGGCTGTCTCACCCAGGTATCACAGGGTGAGCGGTGGGTTACACCCAGGACAGGTGGACAGTCTATCGCATGTCTAACACACAGAGACAGATGACCATTCACACCTACAGCCAATTTAGAATGACCCATTAACCTAACCCCATGCGTGCCTTTGGACTGTGAGAGGAAGCTGTAGTACCCAGAGAGAACCCCTGCAGACATGGGAGAACTGAAAGACCCCAAACAGCTGGAGGATTCAAACCCAGGACAATCTTGCTGTGAGGCGACAGTGCTAACCACCACACCACTGTACCGCACCGGAGTGTGTCCTTGTTTAGAAAATAAATGAATAAATCCAGCAATATGACACACCTGTCCTGTATTCATGAAACATAAAAATACACCAGTAAAAATCAACAAAAGCAGTCATCCAGATGTGTTAACCAAGTTTATTAAATAAAATCATGTAACCTGATTAGCAAGATTTTTGGGTTTGAAATGATTAAATTATCACACTTTATATTATAACACATTACTCTGTTAACAGAAGTGGAAGTGTGAAACCATAATTTAATCCCTTTATTTAAAACATAATGATAAAAAATGTACAAATTATAAAAGTTAAAAACAAACATCACTAATTTACTCAATTAAAAAAACATACTACTAAATGTATTCAGATTGCTAAATAGTGAACATTATGGAAGAACAGACAGGTTTCTCAGACAGTTGTAACACACTGTATGTTTTTTTAAAGATGACCTTGGTCACATGATCAAACAAATCTTGCTGATCAGTTAATGGCAGGTCAGTGGAAACTTCACTCAGTCAAGCAACTTCCCTTTGAGCATTTAAAGCTGAATCGGCAGCTCTTGTTCCTTTATTGTGCAACTAGGACGAGACACTGTGTGCACGGCTTCTGCATTACTCCACAGATCAGCGTGTAATGCAGAAGCAGCCATTTAGATAAAAATGATTCTTCTTCATACAATGAAAAAACCCATTCCCGATTGATTCTTCAAATGGCTTAAATCAGAGCGGATGTACAATATTACATACATTCACCGTTTTTAGCTAACGGTGTGGTCTTCTGCTGCTGCAGCACATCAAGGTTCAAGGTTCCACTTATTATGCATTAAAGGTACGCTCTTCTCCATATCTCGGTTGTAACAAATTGTTACACTCTGATGCTCAGTTTGAACTTAAGCTGGTCATCTTGACCATGTCTACAAGTCTAACAGTACCGAAGTGCCACCATGTGATCAGCTGATCAGATATTTGCATTAGTGAGCACATGGACAAAATCAAATGGCAGCACTTTACAAAATAATTTCTTTGTTTTTGTTGATGAAGTACAATCTGTGATAACTGCTAAATAACAGGATATCATCTATAAGTGATTAGCCCAGCAGCCCAGCAGTGTCTCAATTACAGATTATTGCTGTAATTATGAATTTGCTCCATATCATGTGGTTATCAAATGATTAACAACATGTGATATGACTCTGAAAAATATATCTTCTCATTTAGGCAGCGTGATAATCTCTGGTGCTCTAAAATAGCTTTTGATATTTAAAAATTACATTAAATTTGAATTATAAAGGCCCATTTTTTGGTTTGGCAGAACTGTCCGTCAGGATGTAGTTTCTTCATTGCTTAGTCATGCTTTCTGGTGTAACGAGATGGAAAAATCCCATCCCTGGGTGAGCGAATAAAACAGCAGACATGACGAATGGCTATGCTCACCTTGCAGACTAACACCAGGATGAACCTGGACTCTCTATTGGGATCCTGCCCTCCACCTCTCTGCAGGTCAGGACACTGTGGCGTCTCTCTGGTCTCTCCTTTGTTCCAAACACTGCAGAGTCCTAGAAATACAAGACATGGAGATGGCCAGTAATTACATTTTTCTGGTTGTTTACAGCCCATAAGACTAAAGGCAGTCACGGAGGCATGAGCAGACTCACCCTATTATTCCAGCTGGGATAAAGAGGATGATTGCAGCAAAGAGGAAAGGGAATCCCTTCATGAAGTGCAGGGTCGCTGGGTAGAGGGAGTTGAAGACGCCACTGCCCACCAGATAACACAAGCTCTCCACACAGGCAACAGATGCAAACAGTGCACCTAAAAAAATCCACACACACACACTCAATAACACAATTATGCACAAGCTGTCCCGTGTGCTTCGACTGTGCTGCTGATCTAATTAGTTCACTGGCTCATTCCACAACTGCACAGCTGGCTCACTGAGCTCACTCTCTCTCAAACACAATTCTCACATCTTTGGTTTTAAATGTGTAACGCTTGAACACGATCAGGGGCTCACCTTGCTCTGACGGGTCCACCAACTTGGACAGCTTGGACCTCAGCACAGGTGTCGATGTCATAAAGAGCAAACACAGACCATAACCTGGGACAAAAAAAACACAAAACAAAAATTTTTATTTTCATGTTCATACATGTGTAATGGTTCAATATCTATGAAATAATCCAGAGTCGGTGAATGAAACTTTTATTATTCTAATTCCAAGTTATATTCTTTGCTAAATTGGTCCAAAAATAGCTATTTAATGCAGTCTCTGAAGTCATCACTTAACTGTGTTAATTTTTTCAAGGGATTACAATCAGAGACAGTTTATTGTAGCCTTGTACTCAGAGTTGACAATCCTGAGTACAAGGCTACTATCAGTGGCCTTTTATTCACTGATATGTAACCATGTTTAAAGTTTGTTTTAAAAATAATAATAACATATGATGAAATGATTTGGAAAGCACAAATACACGAAGATAAAGTCACAAGCAGACATTCATCCATTCGCTTATCCTTGAAAATGTCTAAAGGGAGGCTGGAGCCAATCCCAACTACCATAGGGTGACAGGCAGGGTGCACCCTGGACAGGTTAGCCAGCATAAGTAATAGAGACAGACAGAAGCCAGAGTATCCGGCGAGAACCACGGGGAGAACATGCAAACTCCAGACAGAAAGCCACCGTCCAGGTAGCCAAGTCGAACTTCTTGCTGTGAGGCAACAGTGCTAACCACTGCGCTACTGTGTTGCAGTAACATTTAATTCCAAATTAAATTGACACTAATATATATTGTAAGTCTTATCACAGATAAGACTTTTTCTTAGGCAGATGCCACATGCCATTACATATAATAAAAGAAAGAAAACACCTAATCATGGCTAAAGTACTACAGACTGTGTGCTTCCTTATATTTGTAAAATTAGATGAACTTTTTACAGTTGGTTTATAAACAATCTGAAGGTTATGAATGTACTCCAACACCTCTCACCTGTAAACATGAGCTGTGTGCTGTTAGCCACAGAAAAGACCACCAGACCAACAATGTTGGAGGCCAGACCCACGACAGCCACCCAGGAGTCCTCCATGCAGCGCTGCATGATCTTTAGCCCTGCCAGACTGCTCAGGTAGCCCAGGTGATGAGCCGCTGATCCGTAGCCAATAAGGGCTGGCCCCCAGCACAGAGGCGAGCTCAGCTCATACAACACGTACAGTTCTCTGGAGCCGAAGTGAACAGTCACCACCAGAAAGAAGCACAGCGTGTAAAGCCATAGCTTGCATCTGTGAAATCGGCCTCCAGCCTCACTGCTGCTGCCTCCTGATGAGTAAAGGTGCCAGACAGCTTTATGATGTCGAGCAGTGAGGAGCTTAGCACTCGGGTCTGGCACCACAGACTCACGGACAAAGAGGAAGGCATACAGAGCTGAGACCAAGTTAGTGGCCAGCACCAGCCAGAATGGGTTGATGTAACTAGACAAAGGGCAGAAATAGAAAGGTAAAGCTTATGAGATAGATTTAGGTATATTAGAGTGGCGTGAACGATCCTTTTAACACACATTTCTTACCCTTGAGCCCGCCGCCACTGTCCTCCAATGATGCTGGCAAGCATCCCTGACAGGCCCAGACACGCCTCTAGGATTGCCACCCTAAAGGTGCGAGAGCGCCTGTCACTGATGTCTGCCACATAAGCAAAGCAACCTGCCAGGATGGCATTAAAATCACCCGACATGCCGCTAAGCAGCCGGCCCACTAGGAAGTAGACCACGGGCAGCTTGAGATACATCACCACAAGGTACACGATTGCCTGCAGGGCCAGGCCAAGGTTAGGGAGGATGAGGACTCGTCTGCGACCAGCGAGGTCACTCCACGAGCCCAGGAGAGGCACAACAAAGAGGCCGACAGAAAAGCCTCCCAAACTGATGTACAGGTTCCAGTGTGCTGTCAAGGTTTCCACCTCCTGAAAAAGACATGTTTAATAACAATCAACCTCAGTTATTAGTGAAGAGGTGGAGATGATTTTTTTTTTTAAATAGATGCCATAATTCTACTTTTTGCTTCTTAGCTGCATCCCAGGTCTAACTCTGTTTTGACATGCACTTGACATGAGGTCTTGTATATCTTTAAAAGGCTTTCATGGTTTGCGTGCATTACTTGTTAGAACAGGTTAAAAACCATGATGCAGGCATGGCTTATTTTTAGAACTGCTTTGCATGCAGTTCCTTCAATAACTGTTTTCATTTTGTTGTTTGTTAAGGGTAACTATGTAACCTGAAGAAAACAGCAACGTGGCATGGCCTCTCCTACTGAACCAGATAATTTAATTGTAAATCTAGAGTGTTAGCATTACTTTGTGTCTCCCTTGTGATGAATAATAATGCTGCAAGTTTTCTGGGTGTTCAACAGATTATTGGATTGGTGAGGGAAAAATGTGAGAGTCAAAGTCAGATTTAATGTCTATTCTGCAATATGTCCCCGGCATACACAGGATTGAACTGTCGTGTCTCCCTGACCCATGGTGTGCAGCAAAAATAAATAAATATAATAAATGAAGTGAGAAGTTTTTCAGCTTTTTTATATACAAAATATTAAGTATAAATGTTTGGGCTTTTTTAAAGCCTGTGTGGTGACCCACTAGAGGGCTCCACTCACACCCAAGCTTGGAGGAGGGGTTCTGTTTTGTTGGGCTCAATATGCTCAGTTCATGTTTGGAAGTGAATAAAGTTTGAGTGAAAAACTAGAGCTCCTGTGTCGTGTGTCCCTTGCCTCCATACCTGCATAAATATTCCAAGTAGCAAAAAGATGAGGGTAAACAGGGTACTACACTGTGGACTAAATCACACATTTTATCGTGGGCTTTGTCAGGTTGCTTTTTTAGTGCTTGTAAGCTGTGGTGCTACTTGGGACTGTATTAAACCTACTGATATTGATTCATTCATGGCTCCATTACTAAAAATCAATCAACAGCGTTATAGTGTCTACAACCCCTTTAAATTCACAGCCATTATAGAGCCTAAAGAAAAGGTGAAAAATACACCCTCAAGGCCATAAAGATGTAACTTAATATTAATGAAGGATGTTTTTGTGCTTTTCCTATTATAAAAACTTTAAAATGAATTAAACTCACTTTGTAAAGCCTTTATTTGTAACAGCATACATGGTTTTTAATTTAAAGGGTAATTCTACTGCTTTTCCCACTCAGAAAAGACGTGGACAGCAGCAGCAATACATTTCTGGGTGACCGGACTACCTTCTGAAGCGGGTCGGGGGGCGCTGAGCTGTTGCCGCACTCCGACCTTTTGGAGCCGTTGTAGCCGAGGTCTTCGCTTATGCGGTCCCACAGGTATTGGGTCGACAGAGGTGCCTGCAGGGTCAGGGAAAACATGGACAGAAACAACACCGGCTCCACGGACACCGGCAGCGAGCATGTAACAGGCGGTCGTAAAACGTCGGTGGTCGGTACACCAGGCTCCTCTTTGTTTACGTCGAGCTGTGGTTCGTCTGCTAATGTGTCACTGAGGACATCTCCGTGTAGGATCGCCGCAGTGTCCCGCTCGTCCATGTTGAATCCACTCAACTGTAAACATTAAGTGTGTTTAGTTGAATCTGGCCGTTAACATCGTATACGGTGAAAACGGGAGCGTTAACGTGTGTGCCTAACTGGCTAACAACGGTTACACTAATGAGAGTGAAGGTAACTTTTATGCTAGCTCAGCCAAAATGAACTAAACAATAATAAAAGTAAAAGCGCAGGCTTTGCGGCCTCTGCTGGACGAAGAGGCGAACTACATTCAATAATCTTTTGCCCCTACGGAGGGACACGAGTGCCAAAATTAATTAACCAAGGATATTTTTAAATAACTAATTTACCCCC
>VUQR01002265.1:13542-24998 GCA_015108515.1 Hemichromis elongatus | reverse complement strand
AACTTTATCACAATATGCTAATTTTTTGAGAAGGACCTGTATATATACATATACACATATACATATACACATACACATGTATATATACATGTGTGTGTGTATATATATATATATACACACACACACACACACACACACACACACACACACACACACGTGTGTGTGTATATACGTGTGTATATACATGTGTGTGTATATACGTGTGTGTGTGTACACGTGTGTGTACACGTTTGTGTGTGTGTACACGTGTGTGTACACGTTTGTGTGTGTGTATACGTTTGTGTGTGTGTACATGTGCGTGTATATATATACCTGTGTGTGTGTGTGTGTACATGTACGTGTGTATATATATACCTGTGTGTGTGTGTGTGTATATATATACCTGTGTGTGTGTGTGTATATATATCACCAATATAATCTCCTAGCATCTGTAAAAAAGACACAGATCAGCAATATGAAAATAAGTCGCTAGGATCTAGAAAGAAACATGTTTTTGTTTTCACATGTTAAATTTGTACCCGTGCATGACAAGCTCGATGGCTTTTGAGAAATGTGTTCTGGGAACTGTTTTTATGCATTAAAAAAAGCTTCAAAATGCAAAAAGCTGTGTCTAAACAAATTTAGACAGCTTTGTCTCTTTATGCTGGTAATATGAAAAAAAATTATTTTATTAACACGCATTCACAGCAATAGTTGTCTTAAGTTGCTTTGTACTATAAGAAAAATGCTGTCAATTATGAGAAAGAGAACACCAGCAATCAAATGATCCCCTACAAGAGCAGAGAGGAAGAAATCCCTCAAAGACCTCAAACAGAACCAGACTCAAGGGGGGGCAGGATCTGCTGTGGTCAGTTGTGGGGTGAGAGGAGGGAAACGAAAAAACAGACAGTGGCATGTTACCATACAGTTACTGAAAACACGAGGGTAAAGAAGAAATGCTCAGTGCATCATCAAGTCCCCCAGCCACCCTAAACCTATTGCAGCATAACTGAGGCATGGTTCAGGGCTACCTGATCCAACTAACAATCAAAAAGAAAGGTTTCAAGCAAACCCTTTAAAGCAGAGATGGTGTGTGTCCTCTGATTGACAGCTTGGAGTGGGGTCCACAGGAGATCCTGACAGCTGAATGCTCTGCCTCCCATTTGACTTTTAGGAACTGTAGAAACCGCATGTAAACCTGCAGTCTGGGAGACAAGTGATCTATTGATATATTATAATACAAGTTCTTTAAAGCATGATGGAACCTGATTATTGAGGAATTTCTATGTGAGGCAGAGGATTTGAAAATTCAGTTCTGGACTTAACAGTGATTCAGTAAAGAGAAGCTAATATGGAAGAAATATGATCTCTCCTAGTCCCTGTTAGTACTCTCACTACAGCATTTTGGATCAACTAAAGGCTTTTTGGGGAGCTTTTAGAACAGCCTTATAATAATGTTATCCCTATTATCAAAAATAAGTAAAATCCTAGTCCCTCCATGTGACTCCCTCTTTTCTGTCCATCTGTGTGCCTCTGCACACAGTCGGCTCACATGCTGATCCAGGCACTGCTTTTATTTAGTTCAAAACAAACCACTTCTTTGTTGTTACACGCAGTACACAAACTTGACCTGGTAGCAGTGTGACCGATGTAGCTCAGTTAAATGTGTAGCAGAGATTAAATGACTGTCTATTTACATGCTCAAATTTATTTTAATGGCACTTTGAGCCAGGATCCTCGTGTGCAAATAATATGTAAAAATTTAAAATGTAAAACAGCAGGAGTTTGAGCAAAATAGAAAGCAACATACGCTCAAATATTCAGACACTGACTCCCCATGTGTTTGACAGTCTGTGGAATTAACCTTCAACAGCGCTGAAGGTAGTGGTAATAGAACAAGGCTGCAGCTGCTGGGGAGGAGAACTAAAAAAAAAAAAGCCTTTTATTGGTGAGTTACTGGTGATTACTCTGAACCACACCTAACTTTTGTTTCCATGATGCTAGGTCTCTCTTGGAAATTAGATTTTAATATCAATGAGATTTTTTTTCCTGGATAAATAAATTGACATGGACTCTCTAAAGTCTCTGTGTTCCCTGATGATCCAGGACTTTGTATATGTAACCATTCAGCTCTGTTTTATTTAGTTTTCTTCATATGAACAATACTGAAGTGTCTTTTCTCTCTTTGTCTGCAGTCACCCATGGCTGCATTGTGTCAACAATCAAACTCTTCCTACCTGATGGGATGGAGGCGCGCCGACGAAGCGAGTAAGCATCACTCACATTGATCCATAAAGATCAACAACAGACTATATTTTAACAAAGCCTTCTACACTGTTGAAATATTGAAAGGTATTACTGCCCATTAAAGCAACAGTATAATGATACAGACTTAACCAGATAATGTCGATTTAATGCTTGTTTGCTTATTATAAATGATGATGCTTTTACACACATGCGCACACTCCCCAAATTTCTGCTTGTGTAGTGATGTGATTATTATCACTCTAGTTGATGATTAGGGCAGTTAATGAGGTGAGGATAAGGGTCTGCGAATGTGTCTTAATGATTCTGGCCTGTGTGATAACCTTTTTGAATTAACTGATCAGTTGAATTTTAGGGTTGTTTTTTTGTGTGTTTTTTTTTCAGTTAGATTCATGCTGAGTTTACATGTCTCTGTGTTTCTTTGTGTGTGTGTTTGTGTTAAATGGGCTGTAGCTGACCAGCCGCCAACCCAGCATGGAACTTCCTACTGTACTTGCGTGTCTGTGTGTTTGTAATTGGCTGGACGTGTGCATTACTGTTACTGGGGCTCAGTGCTGTGTTGGGCAATGCCATATGCTGCCATGCTGCTCAGCTTCCAGTCTGGTAAACACATCAGCCACACTGACCGGAGTCCTGGGTCTGGTTTGTTCACGCTGTCTGTGCTAGAAAACAAAAAGCTGGTTTCCAAAACTAAAGGACACTAAGAATTAGTTGCTAACAGTATGAAAACACTGAGAAATAATTCAAACAAGCCCAATCTAATGATCAACTATTGTTTGTGAAAATGTGTGTGTTTGAGATCTATTTGTAACTGTTAATCACATTATTCAGGAATCAAACTATATTTTACATGTTGCTAAAATGTGTGGAAATTTTACCTTTTGTGTATTATCACACATGCAGGACTTTAAGATTAGTCTAGCTAATGTTAGCAGTGCTAACAATTTTCTTTCACAGAAGACCGGAAAACACTGCTGTGGTCGAGTGGTTTTATTTCAGTTTGCTCTGACATGTTGCCTGTTTAAAACTTCTTGTCACTGAAAGAGAGGCATTCATACCATGTGCCATGTGGCTGCATAACATTTCACCTCTGATAGTTAACTGGTTTTCTACTTAGTATAATATGAATAATTTGTTTAACCAAGTAGTATTACTAATGACAGCTAGTGACAACAATGTCTAAATTTCTAGATGACAAGCCACACACATCGCTAATGAATAAAGCTGAGGTCCTTGGATGCATTTAGAGCTTACTTTGACTGTTTAACCAAATTTGGACATTGCGTGATATATTTTTTTGCAACATGGAAAGGCTTCTTTTCTTGTACAACTGATTTTCGTTACAAATTTCTTCCAAGTGAAGAATGTGATAAACAACTAGAAAGTAAAATCAATAAGACTTGGAATATAAAATAACCTCGTTGAAATAATTCATTTAGACATTTGTGTGACATCAGATATTAATTGCCAGGAATCTGTTATGAAATCATGAATAAGTTTGCTTTTTAAAACAGATTATCAGTCACTTTCTAGTTTGTAGTTTGTCTTTGCACAGGAACAAAATCATTTCAGTCTCTGTAAAAATTTTTCCCTTCTTTGTTACTGCAGATGTGTGGTGTTTTAGTAGTGAGTCGCAATTAATAATGTTGTTTTATTTTCAAATGTGCAGGTTTGGATTGTAGTTCAGCACATGTTTAAGAAGTCTGTCAATTAACACCAACACTGGTGTTTTATCCACGTGGTCAAGATCACATGAATGTGAATGGTGCTTACCTGAGATTTAAATAAGCTTAGACCTCCAACATGTTCTATAGGGAAACGACTGCAGTCCCAAATTTGACCTTTGACCTTCAGCATCTGTTGTTATATCCACATGAGAATAGTACGGGAACAATTATGCCATCATAGACTTACAGAGCAATGATGCTGCCTTCTGTCTCAGGGCCACAGTTGACATTTTTTGCCTCCAACAGGTCAAATTTCACCTTTTTGCCATTTCCTTTAATCAAGAACAGCTCTTTTCATTTAACTAACAGTTCTACTCTGTCTCTAGAGTGCTGCTGAAGGGGAGGGATGTGAAGCTAAATCAGAAGATTTATTAATAGCTGAAGAACGTCTCAGCTCTCTGGTATTAGAATTAGCTTTCTGGAGATCTGCCATATACAGCTTTATAAGATGGTTACTGCGTTTGCAATTTTACATTAAACCAAAGCTGGGTCTTTGAAAACTTTGATAGTAACAAATTTTCATAGGAAAGAAATAAATTAAATGGAAAGAAGGCACATTGGACATTTAGAACTAAATTTCAATAAAAAAAACAAAACAAAGACCAAAGAAAATGCATGGAAGATGAAAACAAGATTTTAATAACACTATGCTTCAGTTTTATTTAATTAACATCTTTATCTCTATAATTAACTCTGCTCTCCTTATGACATATCAAGTCAAGTGGCTTTTATTGTCATTTCAACCATATACAGTACAGAGTGAAATGAGGCAACGCTTCTCTGAGTCACTTGACATATAACGGACAAACACAGGACAACGTAAAGTGCAATGTGCAAAAAACTGCGAAAAACAGGACGCTCTCGATATTCCCTCTGTAGAAGGTGGTAAGAATGGATGATGGGAGATGGGTTCTGCAGGAAGTAGAGATGCTGTTGGGTGTCCTTAGTTATGGAGCTGGTGTTGAGGGACCAGGAGAGGTTCTCTGCCAGCTGGACACCAAGGAATTTGGTGCTCTTGACGACCTCCACTGAGGATCCATTGATGTTAAGTGGGCAGTGATCTCTATGTGCTCTCCTGAAGTCAACAATCATCTCTTTTGTTTTGTCCACGTTTCCCTCCTCTCTGTATGCCGACTCTTGGTTATTGCTGATGACACAGTTGTGTCATTGGTGAACTTGATGATGTGCTTCGAACTGTGCATTGCTGCACAGCCGTGAGTCAGCACAGTGAACAGCAGTGGGCTGAGCACACAGCCCTGAGGGGCTCCAGTGCTCAGTGTGGTGATGTTGGAGATGCTGTTGCCGGTCCGGACTGTCTCAGGCCTCTCCATCAAAAAGGATCCAGTTGCAGAGGGAGGTGTTCAGACCTAGCAGGCTCAGTTTTCCAAATAGGTGCTAAGGAATAATTGTGGTGAATGCTGAACTAAAGTCTATAACCAGCATTCATACACACGTGTCCTAATTGTACAGGTGGGTGAGGGCGAGATGTATGGTGGTGGCGGCGATGGCGTCAGCTGTTTAGCAGTTGCGGCAATAGGCGAACTGCAGTGGGTCCAGTGTGGGTGGCAGCAGGATCTTAACGTGTCTCATGACGAGCCTCTCGAAGCAACTCATCATGATGCCTGTGATGGGATGGTAGTTGTTGAGGCAGGACACTGGTGACTTCTTTGGCACAAAAACGATGGTGATGGCCTTGAGGCATGTTGGGACAACAGCAGTGCTCAGGGAGAGGTTGAAGATGTCTGTGAGGACATCTGTTAGCTGGTCTTCACATTCCCTAAACGCTCTTCCAGGAATGTTATCTGGACCAGCAGGTTTCTGTGGGTTAGCTCTGTGAAGATTTTTCTCACATCAGCAGAGGTCAGACACAGAACCTGGTTGTTGGGGGTGGGGGGGGTGGACTTCTTCACCAGCACATCATTCTGAGCGTCAAACCGTGCATAGAAGCTATTCAGCGCATTGGGTATGGAGGTGTCCATCACAGGCAGGTGTTGTCTTCCTCTAGTTTGTGATTGCCTGGATGCCCTGCCACATGTGCTTCGTGGCACTGCTGTCCTGGAAGTGGCTGTAGATTCTTCTCCCCTGTGTGCGCTCCCCCGTGTTTATGGCACAAGACAGTTTGGCCCTCGATGTTCCCAGAGCCGACTGATTGCCTGCTCTGAAGGCAGAGTCTCGATTCCTTAGTAGCTCACGCACTTCTGCAGTGACCCTTTAAAGATACTCCCAAAATTGAACCCTTTTTCAGATTTAACCCTTTTCCCCACATTGATACTGCATTTCTAATTTCTAACAACCACTAAATGAAACTTTGTTTACAGAATCTGTTCCAGACTTTTCCCAGTGTGATGTAAGTGTTAGTGTTGTTGACATATAAAATCATTTTGATAATTTAAAATATCATTAATCTGTAATATAAAAAGTGTGAGGACTCGACCTTGTGCTACCCCACAAGTATTTTTCAGCATTATCTATTTCCACATACTGATAACTATTTAGCTGTCATCTCTTACTACATATTTTCTCTTAACTGTTAAATACTTTATATAGATCAATGAAAATGTATTGACTGAGTTTTAACGCCCTTTGATGCTCAGAAGTCTACATAAAGTCCTCTAAACAGCACAGCTCCCTGGAGCCTCGTCCATTATAGTTTATGTAAAATAGGAGGTGGCAGCATGGGAGTGCTGACTTATTATTCGGTCTTCCATCTAATCTAAAACACCTGTTGTGACCTCACTGTATGACTTGTGGCCAGAAATGTTTGTAAATGAGGATCAGCAGTTTTCTGCCGTTGTGAAGTCATTCTTTTCCACATTATTGTTTATGTGGTGAGACACAGAAAAACCCACACAGATCCAAAGAATAAATTTGAGCAAGTTGTGTGTTAGTGTTCCTTCGTTGCTCTGTTGAACTAGTTCTTTAAACTCATGAAAGTTAATTTTATAAGGTAAAAATTGAGCTGTGAGTTATTGAAGTCTGGCCTGTGCATGCTTCTCGTGTCATTGTTTTGATCATAACAATAGTTCTTCTTTGTCTCCCCTATCAGTCTGTTACTGCTGCCCGTATTTCCGTAAAACACTCACGCATACTTGTGGTCATGTGGCTAATGAGGGTGTTTCATTTTCAGATCCACTGTTCTTCCAGCCAGGTGAGCAGGACAATTTAATGTAAGCTCAAAAATAGTTTAGACTTAAAGATGTTAAATCAGTTGCCAAGTGATTTATCCAAGTTACCTTTGACCTCCCACAAGATGATAAAGGTAGTGAAAAGTCATAGTTACAGCAAAGAGGAGTGTTTCCTCACAGTGAGTGCCAGGAGGGGTGGAGCTACAGTACCTTGCACAAAAAGGAAGAAACTCAGCTGTTTGCTCAGAGGAGGGGAGGAGCAGAGAGACGAAGAAAGCGAGTTAGTCTTAGACTTCATGCACTCCGTGGAAAAGTAGAGAAGAATGAGCTGGTTGCTCTAAAACCTGAAGAGAAATGAAGTAAAAGTTAGAAGCAGTGGAGGGAGGGGGGGCATTTCTCAGAATTGTCAGGGTGAAGCTGAAAGGTGAACTTTAGCCTGACAAATCACTACCTGACATATGAGGACAATACCTGACAGGTAGGGTCTTTAACGTCCACAATTTCGGGCAGGTTTCTAGGAAACTCTGAGCGGGCTGTTTTAATGCTTTTGATATTTACAGAGCTTTAAAGTTAAATACTACCATGACCTAAAGTTTGTGTCTAAACAACAGTGTGACACTGCAACTGCTGATTGTATCTGTTCATTGTTTCTCATTATATTTCTATATTTGTGGTGGTGACGGGGAAGTGGCTCTCTGTGACCGGTTGACCAACCTGTACTTTCTTTTATAAATTAAGGAATAAAAGTTTACATTGTTTGTGACAGTTATTAATTAGATGCATCTTTGATTTCTCAGCTCATGGAAAAACTTCAGGTCTACCATCTTGGTCTGCTGGTAGCACTGGTAGCTATTGTTTTGTTGATGAGCTTAGCATAATAGCCAATGAGCCAGTTCTCCACTTGCTGCCGGCTGTGGTTAGATTAGGCGGGAAGGACAAGAAATACAGTTGTCAGCTGCAGTTTAAGGTGATGAAGATCCCTTCCGAATACATATAATACCTGAGAACCACAGGCATTTAAAGTTTCTGTGTGTAAAAAGTCATTGGTGGAGGCTAAAATTGGCTTTGCAAAATATTAAAATTCAGTGAAGTGATTGCTTATCCTGGCATGTGGATGCCAGCATTGCTACAGAGTACTGGAACTGAAGTATTTTCTAGATGTTGTTAGTCGTAGTTCCAGATTAATTCACATAGGAATGTTTGCTCTATGAATTGAAACACATGTGCAGCAAGACTTGTTGATTAAACTCTCGTCCTAGGCTGTTATTAAATGTATACTGAATGTTTGAACAGCAAAGAAAGGGTCAAGTTTGTGTGCAGTGTTTTTATTGCTTTTCCCACTTGAGAGCAAATTGGACCAAATGTTGTCAACGAAACTAAAATGAACTAAAGCTGGAAATATAAAAAGGGACCTGATTGGTTCTTTGTTCAGGTCACTTTTGGGTTTCTTAAAGCTGATGTGGCAGCTGTGTAGTACGGAAGCATAGAGCTGCCACACAGGCAAAAGAAAAAGAGGTATATCACTTTATAACGTGAAAAGTTTATTGTTCTAACAATATACTTTTCATGTTTGTACAATATACTATCATGTTAGTTATAATATTTATATTGTACGAACGTGATAATTATGTATATTGTTATAACATTATATTATATTGTTCAAATGTGAAAAGTATATTGTACTACATGATAGTATATTGTGCTAACATGAAAAGTATATTGTTAGAACAATAAACTTTTCACGTTATAACGTGATATATACCTCTTTTTCTTTTGCCTGGGTGGCAGCTCTACGCTTCTGTAGTGTTGAGAGCTTCTTTAATTTATCTTCTTAAAAGCTTCTTTTACATTATTGCTTCAGAAACAACCTGGTCATTATCAAAAGTGTAATCTCTAAGGTTAATCTCCTCATTCTGTCCTCCTGATCTGGAATCTTTTTAAGCCCTTTGGAGGCCATGAGTTTAAATCTATTGCCTGCACTTTCTGTGGTGAAACACTGGTTAGGGGCATTGTATTGAGGCCAGGAGTTTATTATTTTTAAATACTTAACTGACGTTGTATCACATTTTAATCTGATGGTAAAAAATGGGATTACCACTCCAATGTTAGTTTTTTCACTGACAGTGGAATTACATGGGTCTTGGAAGCCAAGTGAGGGATATTACAGGGTTAGTGCAACAGAGATGAAGAACAAGATCAAGCCTGTTAGAGGTAGTAGAGAAATGGACTGTCTGTAAAATATTGTTGTTGTTTTTTTCTATCACTGAACTAGAGACATCCACCTGTCACCTGTTTTATCTTATAACCTTTTATTTGAATTTTTCCATCACATCTGTAATAAAACGGGAGATAATCGTGGACAGATCAATCCCACTGATTGGCCCAAATGAGCCGAGGGTGGTTTTGAGTTCTTGGTCAAGATAAGATGTCAGTTTTGTTTTCAGTTATGCTGCAGCCAACTTGTTTATCTCGATAACATTTCATAATGTTCAGTTCAAAGTCTTGTGTCACATCTCGCTATCCTATTTACTCCCATTTTGAGAATATTAAAAGAGTAATTGTTTTTCATTGTTATTAACTGATTTTCAAACCTATAACTGCGTTGCTGCTGAATGTCTAGTCCTTGCATCCACATCTAGTTTCAGCTTACATAAACTTAAATAAATCTACAAACATCTATAAAATCCCCTTTAAAAGAAAAATGGTGAACAAAAGATTGAGTTTTAAAAAATAAGACTATGCTTTATATGCTTTAGATTGAAGAAGCTATGCGAGGACTGTTATTGCAAACTGTTATCAAAGTATTACAGTATAATAAATTAGCACAATATTGATTGTTCTGTTAGGCAAAAGATCTTAAAGAAACAACAAAAGAAAGAATCTGTCAACATGTTTGATATGAATCAAGTTTTTTACGCTACCTTTTTTTCTGTGTTGAAAAAAAGTGTCTTACTAATCAATTATTTTTAAAACTTTGATGTGAAAGCAGTCTTTTGAGCCAGGATTCCTATCAAACATGTTTAAAAAAAAAGTCTGTGCTGCAGACATATTTTAGTAAGTAATAGTTGACCATGTAGAGCTATGTTTATGACAGAATGAAGTGTTCTTCCACAGTGGTTTAAAAACATACGAATAAGCTACAGATGGAAACTTCTGGCAGGCTTTTGCTGGTCTGCATGCAAAACACTTAGCCTTTTTGTTTTCCTGTTCCTCTGCTCTGCACTTTGTGTGTCTGTGTAGGCAGACTTGATGTTCTTGTGAGCCACAGTTGAAGATCTGTGAAATTAGATCATGTGATGTCGTAGATCTTGTTCCATCTTTTCTAAAATGTGTTGTTTTGGAGCCGTGCCAGTCCGGTCTGTGCAGGCAATATCTGATGACTGGAAATGAGTAATTTTCTTGATGCAGTGAGAACAAATTGTCATTAAGATATTGATCTAAATACTGTATTTTTCATGTCCAGTCACACGCACACACACAAATATGTGTGGCATTAAGTGGATATGAATGTTTTCTTGTTCTTTCCTATAACTTGATAAATAAAATGACTCCAAGCTGAAGTAAATGTACCCTAATTATCCAAATGAATGAAAGTTAAATAGATGTGTTTTTATTAGTTGGGTAGGCTCATTGTAACGACAGACTTAACTGAGATGGTGTGTACTCTTACCCCCATAAAGATGACATTTACCAATAATGATGATTTTTGACAACTCAGCATTTATCAATAAACGCATGGTTTGACACCATTAGCTGTATTAGTTTAGTTTCTGTATTTTTCCGAGGGTAGCTGCATATGCAGAGACCACCCTTATTTATTTCTGATGCAAACCCAGCCGTTTTGTTCTGTAAGCAGGCCTGAAATATGACAGAAAATCCTCAGTTTAACTTAACGAGTTTAACTTGCCTTTATTGTAGGAACTCAAATAGAAAGCTGCTAAATCACACCTGAGAAAACAGGTGTCTGCTCACCTTTAAAGGCTTAATTTGCTAGCATGATAGAGCTGAATGACAACAAACAGCCCTTTTGCAAACTATTCACCGTCTATTAATGTTGCCATAAACAGACCTGTATAACAGGAATTCCCGTATTTATTTTGATGTTTTGCCAAACATGCCCAAAATATGCCAATACATAAAATATTTATCTCTGTAAAACAAGCAGGGAACAAGTAAAAACTGCAGTAAAGTTTGGTATGTGATCTCTTATTAAAAAGGCTATTTGGTCATGAATTGGCAAAAAAGAGAGACGAAAAACGTTAGTGCCAAGTAATGCATGTTAATGACCTGACGGTGTCCTTTCTTTAAAGGAAGATAATCTTGACTTATTTACTTTTTTTTTTTTTTTTTTAAATCTTTA
>VUQR01002264.1:0-10384 GCA_015108515.1 Hemichromis elongatus | reverse complement strand
ACCCAGAAAGTATTTCTATGCAAATTTACTGACAGAGAAATACAGAAGAAAGGAACGAGGCAGGGTGTTACAGTGAGAGGAATACAGTGTACCTGGAAAAAACATTGAACGTACAAATTAAGTCGAAAATACACTTTAGAAAAATACTTTTTTTGTGCATTGGCTTGAGGTGCGCACCCTGCAGAGGCGGCACAGTGATGCAGTAAATACCCATGTATTTTTCGCCCCTCCAAACTACTGTGCTTGTTTAAATAGCACAGGTTAGGAGAAGAGAGGGCAGGGAGCTTCAATAACAGAGACATCTGCGTAATCATTTCAGAGCTACTTGTTTGCCCTTTCCTTATATAGTATAGAGACAAAATAGTGACAATGTGACATTTATCGGTCCACCTTCTCAGCGGCAATCCCCTGATTTGTGAATTC
Source organism: Hemichromis elongatus (assembly GCA_015108515.1). NCBI lineage: Eukaryota > Metazoa > Chordata > Actinopteri > Cichliformes > Cichlidae > Hemichromis > Hemichromis elongatus. Next base: position 9,961 of record VUQR01002264.1, on the reverse strand, counting down.
TGTGCAGGCAGAGATAGCATAGCTTTGAGCAAAGACTCCCACCTGTCTAATAATATCTCTGTAATTAGCATATGCTTTGATTATAAAGGTCACCAGCTCGGCCTAACAGAACATCATATGAAGTGTACCATGGGAGGCTTGTTTAACAGTCTATTTCCATCTCTTTTAATCTTCATTCAGCTGTTTAATACCATATTTCTCTATGTTGAGTCACAGAGTGTACTGTAAGAGACTGCTAATCTGCAAAGTATCTTTGAACTTCGTACTGTGGCCTATCTGGGAAAATGTTGAGCTGGTAACCTTGTTCTTAAGAGGGAGATCGGCTTAATTCTCTCATTCATATTTTACCAAATTTAGTTTGCCTAGTTTGCCTGCTATGCATAATTTTTGCGAATTTTTTTGTGAACAGAAAAAAAACAAAGTGTATGTTTTTTTTATATGTTTTTTTTTTCTTACCTGTAGTGATTGTTTTGGCCCATCTATTTATGCATCAGATAACCCCAATGTAAAAATAATTCATACCGATAGTTTAGAGTTAAATGGTAAATGTTAAACTCGTTTTACGTGTTCCTTTCTTTCTAAGCTGATTCGGCAAAGATCAAACACAGAAGAATCGAGACAGTCTGAATAAAGTTTACGCTGGTTAAAGATCAGCACAGTAAAGTTGGCACATTCACAACACAGTCTGCCTATAGATGGTGCTCTGCTTGAGCTAGCAGGCTATTTTAAGTCTCCTCTAGCAAATACACTAACAAACAGAGAGGGGAGCCCCCGTGGGAGACCATTGTAAACAAGTGGGTATGATGCAGTGAGTGCAATCCTACTTTTTGTTTTAGAAACAAAATATGCTCCTTTCATCTGAGACAAACAAGTACATAAACCAGCGCCTACGCTCACACACACATACACACCGCACGTTAATTACCACATTCATTTACAATGTTTAATCTGTGCGCAAACTGAAAATACAACAAACAAACAAAAGGCAAACCAAGATTTTCCTGTTGTTTTGTTTGTTTATACGGGGAAACATTTAGCAGCGAATTCTCATCTGCAGGAAATTGGTTTGCACAACATTGTCCTGGTTTTGCCTTCTTCCATCAGTTCCACAAGATATTTCTGGCTTAATGATCTGGGTTACATACAATAAAGGAATGTATTAAATTATCTGGGTTATGGACATCTCTGTAAAATAAGAGTGAAAAAAGGGGAGAAAAAAATTTGGTTTTGTGTTGTGTATTTAGATGTGAGACCAAGTACAACTGAAGCCCAGCGACTTATCAAACATTTAAATCTCTGTCTGGGTCAGCAGTCCTTAAGAGATTTTAAGGAAAATGTAACTGTTAATTATTCCACTCATTAAAAAAAGAAAGGCCGCAGTGCTCTGAGAGGATATGCTGAAATGTATCAGAGACATCCAAAATTACAGCCTCATTCTAATGGTGCAAATACTATTTTCATTTCAAACGATGTTAAGGTCCCACTAGTACGCACAAGCCCATCAAGCCTGGTCACCTGAGCTCCCTCCATTTATTATCAAAGCACACAGCACATTTGAACCTGAGGGAAATATGATGCCTGACAGCGCTTTTGTTGAGCCAGAAAAAACGCGCTGAAGTTTCACAATTACTGGTGACCAGGCAAAAACTATATAAATAAATAAATAAATAAAATCTCACTTAGGTATCAAATCGCAACATTACACCCACTAGACGCTATAGATCGCTCTGTGGTTGCGGTCAAAAGGTAGTTCAAGGTATGGGATGGTCTGACCATCACAATAAAAATATTCAGTCACTCATAACATTGTAACATGGAGCGGGACTGCTTTTAGGCAGATAATCTCTTCACATCAATTCATTAAAGTAGTGCCACTCATTTAATTACATAATGCTCTTTATGCAAAGGGGGACTTTTTTTCAAGTGTGCACAAAAATAAAATCCCACACTGCATGCTTGCACTTGCACAAAGATGTTTGTAAAACGGTACGATTTCAAACACAATAAGCTTTTCTGGAGTTCTTTTTTTTTTTTTTAATTCAACATCAGAAGCCAGCACATCTGTGTGCTTAATAATGCGTCAAGACAAATCTCCAATTTCTCAAAGCTTTTTCTTTTTTTTTTCTTCAGCTGTGACTTAAAATGCTGCTATTGTTAAAAAAAAGAGTGAAAAAAAAGTCTCAGAAGAGAGCTGATATTGTGATGCTACGTTTGAATTGTACGCTGTTGCAAAGCACGGTTTAAACTTGTTTTTATTACTCGTGTGACAGGGCCATGGACACACAGGTTTGTTGTTTCCATTCTCAAGCTTTGATCAAACTGTTGTTAGAGAAGATGAAAAGAGTCACAAAGAGCAGCTTCCACATCTGCAGGGAAGTCCCCTTTACCCAGTATAAAGAAACAGGAAAAAGGAAAAGAAAAGCAGAGGAGGACTCAGACATAAATGACACAACATTTCATTCAAACTGTCGTAAACTTGCAACATCCTATCTGGAAAAAAAAAATTACTAGGGTAGTAGGACACATATAGCCCACAAAGCACCTCTTTAGTCTCAGTGATAATAAACAACAAAGCAGCTATATTTGGACATTAGAAGGGTTACTGGGTTAACTCGTCAGTGTTTTTAAAGGGTCATTTGTAAAGTCAAGAGACACCTCCACATTCCTACAAGTCAGTAGAAACATGTTTCTATTTTTTTATTGCCACTATAAACAGAAAAAAAAATGATAGCTCCATAATCTTAAGTTTGCTACTTGTCACTTTATTTCTTCTGGTTCTCTTTCCCCAACCTACATCAAGGTTTGCAATCTGGGGACAAAAAGTTGTCCATTCTAAAAAGAAATATTAAAATGCCACTTTACTAGCAAGTTGAATACATTAATTTTTTTCCATGGGAAAAAAATATTGATTAATTGAGCAAAATGTTACATCTGTTACATTTGTGTGTAAGAATTCGATGGCAGACTCTGCGTGGCAGAAGATGTCTTTTATAACCTTTTAATTAAACTAGAAGCATAAGGAAGTGTGCTCACACCCGCATTCACCCAGGCAGACACTCAAACAGGGCTTCATTATCATAACTAACCCCCTCCTGTGTTAGTTTAGACGGCGAGAGAGGGATCTCTGACACGTCTGACAACTACACTCTGAATTTAACAGATATTAGAAATGACCTCCGGCTCGTCTTCCTCAATACACGATCCACATTTCCTGATTTTAAAAGAAACGAGGAAACATTCTCCTCCCCAATACGTGCAGTTCTCCCCTTTGTTCACCTTCTTGTTCACCCACTCTTGAATAGCAATTAAATTAATTCTCTTCTTTTCCTAGCTGTGTTCTGTGAAGACTTTTGTGTTACAGGGGATGGGGGAGGAGTGACACATCTAATCTAGCACAGCTTCATATCTACTGGAAGACTTATGAAATGAGAGGAAGGGGGATCTTTATCAGTGTGGAATTAGTGCTTCTCTGTGCTCCGTTCAGGAAGTGTATGGAGCAATTCTATTATAGAGAGAGGGAGCCTTCAAAGCGGCCAGCGCAGCCAGAGGACACCTTGGAAGGAAAGAGGACCATGTTGAGGAACAGGATAGAACCCTGCTGAACCAGCACTCTGCAGAGAGAGATCACAATCAGGCATTTGCAAAGGGCCTGCACAATTACCTCCTAAATAAAGGTCATTTTACATCACTCCAACACTTGTATGGGAGAGAAAATTGCAGTTATTAGAAAAGCAAATTGAAACTGGAATGTATTTTTGGATTTACCTATGAATTTATGAGTAGAAACGGCACTGTGGGACACAGAGGGAAGGCATGCATCCAGATAACTGGTGGCACTTAGTTAAGGAGTACTAGTCAGACTTCCACAGCATTTCTTTTAGAGATAACGCTCATTTATGATAAATATTTACAGGAATATATAATATTTCCATCCATCCATATCCCTAACCACTTATTGGAGGGTGCTGAAGCTGATCCCAGCGGGGCTGCCTGGCAGTTTTGTCACCACTTTGCTGATCATTGGGATGTCCTCCACTGAGCCCAGTCTTACTGCCTGTAACTTCTGCCAGTTTTACTTGTTTTATCTCTTCTGGTAATCGCCTGCACTTTCCATTTCTGTTCCTCTTTTTCATAAATGACGCAAGCAGCATGGATCCAGGTGATGACAACAACAGGATCACACCCTTCTCCTTAATGTAGCACGTATCTAAAACTGCAATGATACTTATCCTCATCTCAGTCTTCACAGGTGGCTCAAGCATTGATTTGATCAGCTGAGACAGCAGAACCTTTTTATAAGGGAGATGACGTTTGGATATTTTTGGGTTGCCATTTGTCAATATTCAGTAAATTAAATTTGTAAAGCTTATTAATATACAACAAACTAATTAAACTTAGAGTCAGAGACAACATTCTCCCTACAGTATGTTAAATACTCACACTGGATCATTTGAAATCCAGTGGGCAGATACTGTGATAAAAAAAAAAGTCTTACAGATGCATGGCTAGCATTTGCTGAAATGAAAATCAGTCACACTTGTGATCCGCTCAGGGGAGATGCATAGAGTGGACTTGATAAAGGTGGAATAGATATATGGGGCATAGTACAGATTTATTTGGAGACATGGATAAACGAACAACGCTTTTCGAGTTCAAAAGAACACGACTTCTTGCTTTTTTCTTTACTTTCTCCTTTGCCCCGATGAAGGCAAGAAATAAGCATTTGATCTGACAGAGCACTGACATACTACTGTGTTTCTGAAGTGTATATGTCTCAGTTAATGTTGGACTTCGTGACCGCTGCTGCATAGTTTACATGAAATATTTCATGCCATGTCATTTCAGTCGTACATCACTTTCCTTTAATGTCCAGCACACCATCCTTTTAGTTGGGCTTTGGTGTATTCTCATTTCAAGACAGAGAATTGGTGATATAGATAATGTTTCTTTGACAGGGACCTCATTGGCCTAACACATATACACCATTAGTCTTGCATTATCCTGACAGTTTCACAGCCACCAAACTCTGTATCACTGAACACGTTACCAGGTTCACACCAGGGACTGAGGGGCAACTGAAGAGGGCCTGCAGGGGCTCTAAAGTTACTGAGGACTCACATTGTGGTTTAAATGATCTGGCCCTGCGGAAATGTAGAAATTTACTCATGGCAGTAATTGTACCTCACAGCTGGAATTAGAGCAGATACAGAAGAAAGTGTGAAGTGGGGAGAACATTTTCTAGTATGTCAGGAATATGCAGAAGCGGATGACTAAAGTAAGATTTTTATGTTCATAAGCTGTACATAAAAGTGTAATTCTTATACACTAAAAGTATAGATGCCCAATTTGTCTCTGCACCCTAAAAAGCATTATTCACCTACCCAACAACAAAGACTGCTATCAATATTAATTACAGTCGTGTGAAAAACAAGGTTTTCACGGGACTCTTTCACACGGCTCCAGTGAAGAACTAAGTACGCCTTCATTACTTCCACAGAAATTAAGAGGGTAAGTAGGAGCCAGGTGCTGTTAATTAAATGCACTTGATTAACGATCATCAGCAAGTGTGACCACCTCTACAAAAAGGGAAGTTCATCCATGCAGACCAACTGCAGAAACTGCTACATCTCAGAATGTGACGGATGTTAATTTAGGGATGTTCAATATTACGATATGACAATATGAAAACGTCAATCGTTTTACATTACGTTATCGTTTGTTTCATGGTGTCACAAAATACTTCTTCATCATTTTGATTTCCACTGTAGTGGCTATATGAACTTCTTGAAGTTCCCATTTCTCTTACATTTAAAATAACCACACTACAGAAGGACAAGCGACTGATTTTACGTGTTGTCGTAAGCAACAACAATGGTAAACCCAGAGTTTGGCTCCACCATCCGCTTGTTCATTTTACACATAAACTTTTCATAATAAAGCTCAAGATCCTGTTGATCCTGTTTTCAAAATAAACTGAAATGATGACAAACATAAAGAGCAGTCAAAACAAATTGAGGACCTTTTTTCCTAAACAAGGACATGGTTTGGTTATGAAAAGTCTGACACGGACCAGAAACCTGTATTAAGCAAACGAGTTTAGAGAGAGTTTACGGATGAGAAGCAAAAAAGAGAACATATCTAAAAATGTATAGCACTCGACTCCAGGTTCACGACGCCCAGCTGAAAACACTTCACTTCACAGAATTTACAGAAAATGTAACATTTTTGTGATATATATAGTTTTCGGGACGATAAATGTCTTATATTGGGATATAAGATTTTGGTCACATCCCACAGCCCTGTGTTAAGTGTTGAACTTCAAGACAGCATAAGTAGAAAAAAGACTGAGCAAGTATTGCTTATATGGAAGGGTTGCCGAGAGAAAGCCTTTCCTCTCGAAATACAACATGGCTGCATGGCTTAGATTTGCAAAGTTGCATCTGAACAAACCACGAAACCTTTGGAATAACATCCTATCGATATACAAGAAAAAAAGTGGAGATATTAGACTACACTGCATAGTGTGACTTTTGGAGAAAACCAAATACAGTGGTCCCTCGCAATAACGCGGTTCACGCAGCCTCGCTTTTTATTTTTTTTGCTAACAGTGCATTGTGTTCTGCATCCTCATTGTCTGTAGATCACTGTCAATCAGCTTCATGCCATGTCCCCTGTACAGTACAGAATGCGTTTAGCTTGTCAAATTTACATAAATCATTGATCACTAGCAGTGAAGTGCTGTACTGTATGTTTGTAAGTTTTTTCCCCAACAAACACAACAATGGCAACGAAACATTTGGCACCATCAAAGGCGAGCGCGGGTGTCTTTGGTTTCATTCTATACTGGACTTGTTTTTCTATGAAGGTTTGAATTTTTAGGATGTTGAAACAAGAGACAACAGTGTGAAACACACTTTTACACTGAAAAAAGTCTATAAAGTGTGTGGTGAGGGGGTTTCACAGCCTTAAAACATCTATAATAATTGTAAAAAATAAAGTTGACTACTTCGCAGATTTCACCTATCACAGGTTATTTTTAGAACTTCTGCGATAAACGAGGGACCACTGTACAACATGTAAGCACAAATACCTTATACCAATTGTCAACCATAGTAGTGGAAGGGTGATGGTGATGATTTAGATTTATTTGGCAGCCAGAGGAACTGAAACACCTTTCAGGACTTGAGTCAACAATTAACTCCTCTGTATATCAAAGATAGAGTCAAATTTGAAGCAAAGGTTTGGCTGAAATGGGGTCACACAACAGGACAGAGGTTTCAAGTAGACCAACAATTCATTATAGATTTGCTAAAACAGAAAAGAACCAAAGTGTTGCACTGGCCCTGTCAAAGTTCACGTCTGAATATCACTGAAAATAAGTTATGGTAACTGATTACTGCTAAAGCCTCTGAATTATGGTGGGTATTAAATCATTTTTTTACCCAGGGTTATTTTGTACACCAATGACAATTCTGGGCAGGGCTCACATGTGTGTCTAATAATAAAGTTCTGATCAAAGGTATAAGACTACTTGAAAAATGGCATAAAATCCTATTTGCATGGTTGTCACATGCCTTTAAAAGGCCAAATCTGTGCAAAAAAATAGGATTCATTGTCATTTTCTGTCAGGCAGTCACATTTTCATGAAGTTCTGATGGCAAAGACAACGTAGTTGGTTGGGAAATGCAAAACACAGGGTCTCTCGCAGCGTGCCATCGCTGCTGAAGTGGCACATAGTATGAGAGTCATTTCGAATTTCTTAAATGATCCTGAGGGTCATGGAGCAAAAAATGTCAAGTGGAAGGCACAAAAAAATTTCACCAGCACTGAGCCGGATAATCCAACTGGCTGTCCTTGACCCAATTTAAGGTCGTTACTGGTGCCGACTGCAGCTGCAAAACCATCGGGCGGCCTCTTAGACTAAAGGGCTTCAAAAATAAAAACATCTTCAAAGGCCTTGTCTCCTTGAACGCCATAGGACTAAACGTTTGGACATGGCAAGAGAGCACCAAAAATGGGACATTGAAAGGTGGAAGAAAGTTTTATTCTCTGATGAGAAAAAATGTAAACTTGATGATCCTGATGGTTTCAAACATTACTGGCATGACAAGCAGATCCCACCTGAGATGATTTCTACACACCACAGTGGAGGGGGTGCCATAATAATCTGGGGTGCTTTTCCCTTCAGTGGAACGAACAATGGAGCTTCAGGGGGTGCATAGGTGTCAAACGGCCGCTGGCTATGTCCAGATGTTGCAGAGAGCATTCCTCTTGACTGAGGGCCTTCGTCTGTGTGGTAACGACTGGATTTTTCAACAGGACAACGCTACAGTACACAATGCCTGCAGGACTTCTTCCAGGAGAATAACATCACTTTTTTGGCCCATCCTGTGTGTTCTCCTGATCTAAATCCTATTGAGAACCTTTGGGGATGGATGGCAAGGGAAGTTTACAAAAATGGACAACAGTTCCAGACAGTAGATGTCCTTCGTGAGGCTGTCTTCACCACTTGGAAAAATGTTTCCACCCACCCCATCCCCAACATCTTCAGAAAACTTTACATCTGACCTTGAGGTCAAGGTCACTGAGATTCAAACTCAACAGATTTGTAGTAGATACAGCTATGGTTTCAATGTGTAACTCCTGCTTTATCTTGTTCTCAAGATATTGCATTCACAATCTTCCCATGGACACCCAGGCCACCCACTCAGTGCGGTGTCAACAATACTCCATCAGCCTTTTATGGCTAAGGGGTAGAAATAAAAAAAAAAATGTTAACATATGTCTGACATACTCATTTAATCTGGCAATATCTGCATATCACAATGCATACCATGCAGCCCAAACATAAAAGCAGAGCTACACAGTTGCATCTCTCTACTTTATCACTGTATCACTGCATAGTCAGCAATTATCTATAATTCAATACAAGTGACTGTAAGTAAATGCAGTTCATTAAAAGGTTCAGCTGCTTGAAGGTAACGGGACAGGTGTGAAAAGTGCTGTGTCAGAATTCCCTTCCTTCTGTACCAAATTCCATTCTTACTTTAAATAAATGACATTATGTTGCTATAAAATGACATCAATGTGGCCCAGCATTAGTAGATCAGCAATAGATAAGATGGCACTTACATGTTTTACACTGGATTGTTAACAACAGCTAAAAGAAGACATTTTCAAAATACAGATTTCTTTATTTGTCTGGCACAAAACGAGGTTCAACAACAAAAATGAAATGCACTGACACAAAAACACAATGTAGTCAACTATTGCTGTTGGGCAAGCTGTTTTTAAAACACTGGTATCAGCCCAGAATTTCACAATCTCCGCATCCCTAAAAACAACCCTATTCAATACATCTGCTTTGTCAGTTGTAACTAGGGTGACCAACCGTCCTCTTTTCCCCGGACATGTCCACTTTTCACATTCCGTCCGGGACATCCGGGGGGATTTTTGAGATTGATAAAAATGTCCGGGTTTTACGAGCCTACAGGGGACCCATATATGTTACGTCATACCTTAACTGCTGCCTGCTTTGCGAGTGGTTATTTTGCGCTCACAGACGGGACAGACGGGACGCAGCTGCGCACCTAGTAATGTTTAAAAGATGCCGAAGCGCAAGTGCACCTTTTTCAAATGAACTGCAAATTAAATTTCCCGCATACCGTCGGTCGGCATAAATGGGAGGCGGAGTGCACCGTGTGCAGAGCTGGCACATACGTTTGTGTGTCTAACAAAGGTGCGGGTGATCTTGTTGCTCACATGGACACAGAAAAACATAAAAAGGCTGTGCGAGGTGAAAATTCATCTACTAAGTTAACTGAGTGGTGGTGGAACTGAGTTAACTTAGTAGAACTAACTTAGTTAACTGAGTAAGTTAGTTTTTTTGAACTTGGTGACTTGCAAAAGCCTATCTGAAATGTTTTATTTCAAGAGTCATTAACCACGCAGAGAAGGCATC
>VUQR01002260.1:81467-100949 GCA_015108515.1 Hemichromis elongatus | reverse complement strand
CCCAGCATTTTGAGTTTTCTATATTTTCAGTTATTTTGGCATTATGGAATGTTTTGGGGTTCTAGTGTTTTGGTTATCTGTTAATTATGATTATGGTTTTGGGTTCGGGTTTTGTTATCAGGGTTTGTGTGGATTTATTTCTGTGTCTAGACTGCGTCGTTGTGATTTGTTCTGGTTTCCTGTTTTACTTTGATAGTCCAGGTGTCATGTCATTGTGTCCTGCTTTGCTCCCCCCCGAATCTCTCCCAGCTGTGTCTCCCTCCTGTGTTCCATTCCCTGATTACTTCCCTGTGTATTTAAGCCCTGTGTTCTCCTGTGCGCTCTGTCGCGTCGTCCCTCATGCTGTGTGGATGTCCCTGTGTTTCCCTGTGAGTTTTTGTAACTATTTCCCGGTTTAGTTTTGGTAACTATTTTCCATTTCCAGCAAATAAAGCTGTGATTTTTGAGTTAATTCCCTGTGTCCATGAGTTTGCGTTTGGGTCCTTTTCCTGCCTGCCACACAGCCGTTACATGACACCGTTGGCTGGTTTGACCATTTTAAAAGGCCGCTCATCTACACTGAAAAAAAACTTGTATGCCCATAATGCTAAATTTAAGAAGTGTGATTTTTGTTACATATATAGGTTAAATTTAGGTGGCTGGTAGGCATACGGTTTTTACCAATAATATTTTTTTATTAAGTGATTATTATTTGAATACATAAACATTAGATTTTACATATTTCAGCTCAATCAAATGATTGCTTATTGCTTATGAGCTGCCCTCATTAACATGGAGCAGCTGTTCCGCTGCTGCTCCGAGTAATTTCGCTGGGTACATTTGCAACATGTCTTTGTTAAGATGAGGACAAACTCATTACAGCTCAATGTAGACTTCATTTTTTTGCAGTGCGTTTTTTTAAGGATGAATTTTCTGCAACAACGCAACACGTTCACTATGTTTGCGTTATACAGCGAGGTCGAATCTGAAATATTGCGAATTTCAAGTTGGTTTTTTTTTTGGAAAGGCATTCGCTGTGTAATGGCCTTAAGTCAGTTTTGGAGATTTGTTGGCAAATTAAATATTGTAATGATAAATGATTGCTTGGAACAACTGATTTATTGAGATAGACACACTGACGTATTTGGCGATTAGACTCCGATGACCCATCACGACAGAACGAAATCACAGCTGTGGTGAGACCCCTCAGAGTCTAGTCGCTGGAGGAGGTGAATATGAAGACTGAGGCTCAAATAGATCTCTGTCTGATTTGTCTGAGGTGGAGATGGGGAGGAGGTGGGTTCCACAAAAAGGGAGTCTCAATGGGAAAATGATGGAGAGCACAGATTTAAACCATGCGACGCTCAAAGAAGGCGGGAAAGAAGATGACTGGACTAGAGTAATGATGTCTGCATTTACATTGACAGCGTGGGAAAGCGGCAGTCATGTAAATAATAGAAAGTAGCCGAACACCCAGGAAGGCAAGCAGATGAGTGATGACAGATTTTCCTGCGGTGGTTGAAGATTATCTTATCATCATTTGGCCTTCACTTTTGCCTCAGTACTAAGCCAATTCCCGAAAACAGGTTTACGTTCAAGAAGGTGTTTCAGATTTGTTTTCCCAGTCACTTTTAAACACAGCTTAAGCTCATATTGTGTTTTCACTCAAAAGCTCTACAGGCTTATTTCTGACTCTTACATTCAACAAAAGGTATAAAGAGTTATCCTATATGTTTTACTGACATAACGGATGCAGTTGTGCGGGAAGCTTTAAAAACTGCGTATTGTCCTTTATGCTCCAATACTTCTCTGTGCCCGAGACACACGGTGCATGCTGCATGGTGTCTGAAAGCCCCACTAATCTGAAGTTGGTTGGACAAAAAAAGAATTGCCCTGTGTGAAGGTGTATGTATACTGTATGACCTCCTGCGTGAAAGGCTAATAGCCTTAAAGATGCTATCACAGCTTCCATACCGGTATTGAACTGGCGATTAATGGATGGAAAAATTGGCCTGGACAGAGAGGACACACACACACTTAAACTCACACTACACACTAGCCCAAATCCCTCACCTTTCTCCAGTACAAGTCTCTCCAGCTTCCCACACTTACAGTCCACTTTGCCCATCGCTCTTCACTACACACATTATCGCGCAAACACGCTGCAGGTTTGTTTAGATCGATATAGAGATGAGAGGCACTTAATTTATTCATCAGATTGTCCCAGCGAGAGGTCCAGGTGCCATCCTATCTATCGGCATATGGCGGATTGAAAGTGTATTGGAGTCAGCACCGCTCCCCTCCTGGCCTCCTGCATTAAAACACTTACTGCTAAATCAACAGCTCTCTGAGAGCCAGCTAAGTCTTCTAACCCCGTAGAGATAGAGTGAGGGAAGAAAGAGAGAAAGTAAGAGAAACTGGCATGGGGTATGTATTCACACACACACACACACAGACACAGAGGACTTGAACATTTTGAAGTGTGAGATATTAAGGAAGGGCACAGTAGAGAATAAAACTCTTTATGTTTGAACAAGTGTTGGTTGGGGACCTGAGAGAGACAGGGAGGGAAAGTGCTTCCTCTGCTTGCTAATCCCTCTTTTTTCATGCTCTTCTTCTCATCTTTTTCTTCTTTTTTATCCCCTGTTAAAATTAGTGCAGTGGAAACAGGGCCTCAACGGCATGTCATGGCACAGGAGCCTAATGGCTAATCATTATCGGCTGGAACAATGATGGCCAAAGACTGTCTGGGGACCCAACTCAGCAATCGGCTCTAAAGGCTCTGGAGCTTGGGGAATCTTTTCAGCCAACAAGGACAGGCAGTTCTGCCTAAGAAACAGGCAACGATATGCAGTGTGCCTTCATTCTTCATACCTAAAATTAGCTTGGCCTTGCAGTTAAAGAGCTAGGCTGTGAGTCTTGTTAAAAGTTAGCATGCCATCTATCTATCTATGTAGAAACACTTGTCATGAATGTGGTATTATTAGTCTACTTGTCTGATACAACTGGTCTAAAAATATATTGGACCGTATCCTTGCTAGCACTGGGTTGGATCCTTTTTGCTTCCAGAAGTGCTTTAATTAATCGTGGAATAGATTCAGCAAGGTGCTGGAAACATGGCAGGGTAGCATTACATAGCTGCTGCATATTTGTCAGCTGAGCATCCATGGTGTGAAAGTCCTGTTCCACCACATCCCATTGCTCTGTTGCATTGAGTTCTGTTGACTGAGGAGGCCATTTAAATACAGCAAACTCACTGTCATGTTGATGATGATTGAATCTTTATTTTGAACATGTTGAAAAAGTAAAACAACATAGAATAAAAGAGACAAACAAGCAAAGCAAAGCAAAACAAAAGGAAAATGAGTAACCACAGCTACAAATAACTTTCATGTTCAAGGAGCGGGAAGAAGCATAAGCTTATTTAATCCCACCCCCTTTCCACTATCTAGTAATCAATAGACTACAGAAATACCTCCTTATAATTACATTATATGTTATGTCTTTTTTAAAAATGTATTAATGAAATGAACATCTATCTTTCTATCTATCCATACATACATATATATACTGTACATATACACACATATTCAATACCCCCAGTAACACCTCAAAGATGTTTAATCTTTGTAGCATGGTGTGTTATCCTGGTGGAAACGGCCAATAGAAGATGGGTACGCTGTGGTCATAAAGGGACTGACATGGTCAGCAAAAATACGCAGGTGTGCTGTGGCATTTCAATGATGGTCAGCTGGTGTTACAGGGCCCAATGATATTGTCCTCCACACCGTAACACTAGCACCAACCCAAAGCGTTGATACAAACCAGGACCCATGCCTTCATGTTGTTTATACCTGACCCTACCATTCAAATGTCACAGCAAAAATCAACTTATGTGCATTCATAGGTTCTCCTCTGCATACGTTAGTGATTTGTTGGTTTACTGTTGCATCCATTCCTATCAGCTTTAAATGGTTTGGCTATTCTCCTCTGACCTAATTTATTAGCAAGTCGTGCTCACCCAGAGAACTGCTGCTCAGTGAATAGTTTCTCTTTTTCTGACTATTATCTGTACAGTAGATGGTTGTGTGGGAAAATCCCAGTTGATCAGGAGCCTGTCTTTCACCAACCACCGCTCCATGTTCAAAGTCAGTTAAATCACTTTACTGACTCTCGGTTTGGACTTCAAAAACTGATCTTGACCATGTCTACATGCATAATTGCACTGAGTTCCTGCTATCACAAGGTGATGTAAAATAGGAGCTAAAAGAAAAAGAAGTGGCCTGCAGTTGAAGTTGCCTGTAATAGTTATGGACCAACTAAATCACATTTTCCACATAAAAGTTAAAATGTAGTTTGTAATTGTGATGGACATCTGGAGGAAAGAAACCAGCCTGAGACACGTTTGCATCGTATCCAAGCAGTTCATTGAACACTGAATCAGGCTGGTCGTCTCTGAATGCTGCTTTTTTAAATGATGTCTTATGGAGTAATTTAGGAGACTATTTTTTTTTTTTAATTTTTTAAAAGGTCAAAATATGTTGTGGAGTTTGCTCCATAGCACAATGATCTCTGAGGGAATAATATGGATATTTAATTGTGACATGTGATCTGAATTCACTGTGAAAGGGCAGAAAACAGTCAACAAATCCAGCCTTTATTAAGCAAACCAGTGTTCTGCCTGCGTTTAGCTCGGGTCCCTGTCAATTTTTTTTCCAATAGTGCCATGTTGTGTGCTAATTTAGTTTTACCTTGCTCCTATATGTGTGATTCTCAAAGGTCCACCATAGCTGTAGGGGAGTATTTGGACACTGTGAAATGTGGGTGCTGTCTGGGCTTCTGTGTTTGTTGTTGTTGGATGTATTTAAGCGTCTGGTTGTGTTCTGTGTTCACTGTAAATGTCTGTTCGTGCATGTGTGTGTGTGTGTGTGATGGCAGTGCTGCTGTTGGTGCTAATGGATTCACTGAGAAAAACACTGCTGGCCATGATGTCAGCAGGGGTGTGAAGGCAACGGTAGGATGATGTGTGTGTTTGTGTGTGCCTGCGTGTTAGGGTATGAATGCCGTTGAGGCTGGGGAATAACAATGTGAACACTTTCGTCAATTTAGATCAGCGGGAGTGAGAAAGAGACAAGGGCACAATTAAAAGGAGAGGGGTGGGGGGTGTGATCGAGACAAGAAATGAGGGAGAGGAGGGAAAGAAATGGATAGGAGGGAAGAGAACGGGAGATGCAGCCGTCTCCGTCAGAGAGAGAGAGAGAGGCAGAGATGCAGGGTGATTAAATCGAAAATAATGGTGTCAGACAGAATGAAATGAGAGCAGAGGAGAGAGGCGATAGCAGCGATGGAGGAATGGGATAAGAGAGGATTATTAAAAGGAGACAAAACAATGTCGTAAAGATCCAGCAAAATGAAGGCTAAGAATTATGAGCAAATTATAAGTGGGAACAGCAAATTTTCTGCTGCTTAACCTGTTCAACAGCACCCTTAAGTGGGGAGGACGAGATGTGATGTCAATTCGAAATGAGAGGAAGAAGTCAACGAGGGAACATTGCAGCCGGGGCTGAAATTAGATCACATCAGATATGAGGTGCATGAAATCCTACATTAAAACAGACTTGACTTCACTGGACTTGACAGGAACAGTCATAACGTGTGATTGGCTCGACTTTAAACACTTTGGCACGTTGCTGATTTAGCACACTAACCAGTTTAAATCCCTTCATGGGCCGGCCTGGTGAAATGTAATCCACTGCTCGAGCTCAAACCACAAAAAAGAAACAGACGGTGACAACGTAGCACAACACATCTGCACACTATATTGCTAAAGGTATTCACCCACCCATTCAAATCATTGAATTCAGGTGTTCCAATCGCTTCCTTGGACACAGGTGTATAACATTGAGGATCCGGGCATGCAGACTGCCTTGAACAACAAGAATGGGTCGCTCTCAGGGGCCTAGTTTAACCTTATGGATTAAGAATGAAATATCACTCATGTTCATTTGTGTGTGAATGCAGATGGGCGTTCACTTTTGGCAGTAATTTGTATATAATGCATATAGCGAGTCACATAAATGACTTTCACGGCATTTTCAACTCTAAGATATTTGTGTGCAACATTACTTGCCTGCAATCTGTTTGTCATTTTGATGTAATTTGTGTGCAGATATGTGCTTAATAAATGAGCTAGAAAACTGTACATATTTAATGACTTTGATGCCACACTGAATAAATAAGCGAGATATATTATTACTTAGATCAAATTTATAAAAATAAACTGAGCTTAAAGTGAATGTATTGTCCCCCATACATATGCTCATGACACATGACCAGCTGGTGATACAATATGTTCGCATCATGCATTAGAGTACAGTACTCTGGTAATTCACTGAGAGCTATAAATGCAACACTTTTGTAACACTGATAGCTTTTATAGTCAATGTTTTAATTTGTTTTCTATTTCACACAGAACGATCAGATTAACTGGAAATTAGATGTTCTTCCAATTTGCTTTCCCTAACAAAATTTGCCTGACTTGAGTATTTCTTGTTACCGGGTTTCGAGCACATTTGGCTGGCACGCTGAGCCGGAAAAAATAAACAGGGTATGGTGCTGTAGTGAAAGCTATGAATCACTGGGTGCAGTTACACGGGCTCTCCCAAATGTAATCAGGCTGATCGACAATTCCCATGAAGGCGCTTATATGAGCTCTGAATAAAATGATACAGAATACGACATAAGGCAGTCTAAAAGAATATCTCTTACAGTTGCAATGCAGTGAATTTGACCTAACGCCAAATACAAGCGTGATGGAAAATAATGGGCCTGCGTTTTTCATAACATGTGCTTTATGTGGATACAAAATAAAGAGAAAAATTGAAAAAAATCACAGCGGTTTGAGGTCGGATTTGTCAGTTTAATAACATTTCTCTGAATAAACCGTATGATTGTATGAGGTCAGCAGCTGTGGGAGCGGATGGGGATTTTTCCAATTTTTCAAAATAATATCTACAAATTGAATCAAAATGTGAGAGTGAGTTTGGATTGATTTATCAAACAAAGGTCAAACCCTGCCCTCATCCCCCAGTCACCCTTCTCTTCTTCCTTCTCTCCATTCTTCAAGTTTACGGCGTCGACATGTCCACCCTCACGGCTACCAATTAGATAAACCATCAACCACCAGGCCCTCTCTTTCAGTCTTTTCTCGTCTTTTCAGATTGTTTTTTAAACTTGTGCATCTAGTATTGAATGTCGATTTTGGTAAATTAGCAGACACTCTTTCAGACCAGTATTGGTCAGTGCAATATATTCAGCTACAGCCCCTCTAAATTTTCTGTTTTTCTGATATCATATTTCCATTGCTGATCAAATGAAAACACGGTAGAAGAAAAACTGCTTCTGTCTGTTCGCTGATGGACTTTCCTCAGCTTCAGTCTTGGACTTTACCAGACCCACAACACTTTTTATATACAAACAACTGTATTATCCTGTGAAATTAACTCTGTCTATTAATGTCACAGACGCACAGGACTGCTAACATTTGCTGCCTAGTCCCCACGTTGATGTTATCACTTTCTAATTAGCCATAGCCGCTAGCTGCTTTCGTAATGATAAGCTAACACATGGTTAGTATGGTTAATTGCTAATAATTAAAGGGCTAAAGTTACATTCGTGATAACTGCTCTTCGATGGTGTTGAAACAGGAGCTTAGGCCTTAGGAAAGTCTTCATAAAGACTGGGGTGATGGTCTTTAAGATGCTCTACTGTTCCTGTGTTGAGCTGCTAGTGAGGGGAGGGGCCGTGGGTCTACCTGTCTTCAGTGATGCTGTTTGAAGTTCTGTGTCAGCGGGAGGAGGCAACGACAGCAATGTTGGGATTAGTACTCTTTACAATATCTAAACTGATGGTAATTTTTAGTATCAGTTACTATCCGAAAAACTATTTTTCCCTGTCTTGGGCGCATTGTAGTTACATTCTTTCAAGTGGTTGGAGAGGGCGACTCCTTTGATTTTATAGAGCAGATGGTATGGAAGTTCGCGGTAAAACAACATTGTTGCCCATGTTCTCTGTGACCTCAGTAAACTATTTCCAGATGAATTTATGGTCTCCGTTGTTTTCTAAATGATTAATGAATGAATGATAAGTCACTACCATGTGGGCTCACAGCTTTACCACAGTTTCGTAGTCAGAGCTGGCTTTTTCTTGCCATGTGCAGTTTCAATAGCAAGTTGTCAGTGGCCAAACACTCAAGTTGGGGCTTTCAAACGACTACACAACCCAGTGATTCACATCATGGTGGCTACGCCCATCTTTTATTCATAGTAGATGTTATGAGTTGAACTGCGCTCCTGTTGGGGCTATTTACCTGCTGTAACGGACCATGGCAGACCCGGAGACACATTTACGCTTTTCAGCATACCTTTATTCAAACATGTTCACAGAGCTGCAGCTCTCCTGCTGCCAGAGCATCGGCCTGGACCGTGGACGTCCCCAGCCCCTGGTCCAGCGACAGGGAGGTGAAAGTTCAGGTGGTCGCCCCCAGATCCAGCGGCACTGGTGATGAGGTGGGTCCGGGGGTCGTCCGCGTATCCAACGCGAGCCCCAGAGCTGGGGGCCACCCATATGGCAAGCGGCGGTGCGGCAGGCGTGGCAATGAGCTGGGGCACACGGCGGCTGGGCAGGCGTCCTGAACACCGGGCAACCCCACGTGCCGGCCTCTGGTGGAGGTGAGGCCGCGCTGCTCAGCCTACTGACCTCGGGTTTCGGCAGCGCGGACTTCCCTAGCACGGGCACCTCTGACTTATCCCGCGGCTTCTCCACCCCTCCCAGCTGGAGCAGCTCCCCGCCGCGCCTCGGCCTCTCCCGGCTGGAGCAGCTCCCCGCACCGCGCCTCGGCCTCTCCCGGCTGGAGCAGCTCCCCGTGCTGCGCCTCGGCCTCTCCCGGCTTGAACAGCTCCTCCACCACCGGCATTTGTGGCTCCTCGCACACCACCTCCACGCTCCACACTCCAGCTCTGGCTGAGTTGGCGGGCCCCGCGGTTGCTCCTCGACCTTTTTCCGCTGTGCAGAAATGGGCACCGGCCCCTGCCGAGCCCCAGTGGTTCGCACGGGAAGGGTGGGAACGGGTGCTTTGGCAGGCTGCGTGCTGGCTGGTCGCACTCTTGGGGCCAGCACGGGCGCTGGAATGGTCCGGACCTCCTCCATCTCCACGCCGTCGGTGAACGCCGCTGGGGCTGGCGGTGGTGTCGGCAGGGAGCAGATGCGGGCCGCCAGCTCCCCCCTCTACTGGCTCAGTCCTGGGTCTGCCGTGCCTCCCGTCGGCACCACTGTAATGGACCACGGCAGACCCGGAGACACATTTACGCTTTTCAGCATACCTTTATTCAAACATGTTCACAGAGCTGCAGCTCTCCTGCTGCCAGCTCGACATAACAACACAACAACAACAGGACCCGGTGCAAATACTTAAGGCGGCGGGGCATGATTGCGGATGCCGTACAGGTGCGTCTGCCTTCCCTGCACAGCACCGCACCTGCAATGCAAAAACCTTTGGGAGGCAGAATATAGGTTTAATGTGAGGTGTCAAACAGGCAACGATAAAGAAAGCAGTCCACAGAGGCATGATGATTGTAATGAGTATTAAGAAAGGAACATGAGGGTTTTGTGCTATGGTTGCTAAAGCTTGTCCTCTCTTTGTTGCAAAACAATCAGCATATAGAAAGCTGACAATCAAGAGACATTTTAAAGAAAAAGGTCACTAACTAGCGGCACTTAGAAGTTGTCATAGCAACTAGTGAAATGCAGCTAGTGTTTTGTCAGCAAACATGGATTACTTCTTTGACCAATTGGATTGCCTACTCAGTTTATAATTTACTATGGTGTCTTTTACTGTTGTACAGCTGTGCCAGTGTCTGGTTTACTTGGCTGAGGCTGAGTTGGGATGAGATGGTGTGTTACATTACAACTGCAGCCAATTTGAAGGAAAGGAAGGGGTGGGGGCTCCTTTTTATTTATTCAGCATTAATGTTTAGCACGATAAGTTGGCTGCACCCATTTTTTCTGTGTTAAAGAGTTTGCCTGCCAGTAAAAAAAAAAAGAAGCCATCTTTAGCTGTGAACAGGGATCGTGGTTTGTACTGGAGAAGCTGTGCGGGAAGAACACACTGTGCAGGAACTGTTGCTGGTGTAGACCTATTAACACAAGGAGATACAAAGACAACAACAGCGGATAACAGGCGCTTTGATAGGAGTCTATCGATTTAAACTGCAACATCTACCGATTATGATACCGATACAGTTGGAACTGTTTCAGAAGCCTCCTCTTACAATGAACGAGGCTAGGAGCAAGCACCAAATATGCAATAGTCTAATTAGTACTTGGGGAAGCATTGTTATGGCACAGGCAGCTTGTATTTAGAGTGACCATAGCTTTATAAGGGTACAAGGGTACCTGGACCATTTAACATATGAGCAACATGCTTGCTGTGCAGACTTGCAGCATGTTGCTGATCTATTTAGTGCAATGCTGTGCTGTCCTTCTCAAACATGTGCTGTGCTGTGCTCTGCCACTCTGGTGTGATGTGTGCAGTGTGTGGCTATGAGTCTATAATTCATAGACATATGCACTCTTCCCTTTGAAATCTATCCATAATTGATTCTGCCAGTCCCACTGTAGAGATGGTTAGGGGGCTATCTATCTCTTTGACTCACTACTGAGCACGCGCCTGTGTATAAGTCTGTGCTTGCGAGCGTCTGGGGTGTGTATGTTGGCGAAAAAGAGACTTGAAAGAGGTTGGAGAAAGACTCCTAATGTGGGAAAGAGTATGGCGCAGTGCAGTGTAAAGCGCAGGCTCACTCTCTCTCTCTCTCTCTTTTTCAAATTCCTCCCTCATGGGTTTCTGAGGGAAACAAAGGAGTTTTACTTACCTCTCTCCCCTGCTTGCTTTCCCCTCCATCCTCCATCCTCCCGTCTTTTCCCTCCCCCTCGCCCTCCCTCTTTTCCCTGGCTACATTTCTGTCATTTTCTATTCTTTTACTCTCCCTCTCTTCTCTGCCTCCCTGGCTGTTTTGCTTTATAGCTAAATGGGTCCTCCATCAGTGTCTTTGGAACCATTAGACTGCTCTGAATGGCCTTGCCAATATGCTCATTTGATTTACCTTTTTATTTATTTATTTCACGTGGCACCTGTGAACAAAGCAGTGCTACTGTACTGCTGTCGTGGTGAATTTGGTGACTACTCTCGCTGTCAGCCAGTGTCAGAAATCCTTCTGAGGCTACGATGCAACTTGTAGTAACCCCTAAAGAATTTGGCCATACAATGAGTAAAGTGTAAAAATACTTGCGACGTCACTGACCTACTTCCTGGTGGGTGGAAACGTTCCAACCAATGAGGCAAATGTCAAAGGTAAACTGACGCTGCCTGAACTAACCTTTGATTTAAAAGATAGAAAATGAATGTGTGATGATGGTGGGGTGCCTCCTGGGTAGACAGAACTTGTATTGAAGCTTGAATTCAGAATGTTGGAAAATGAATTAAAGCTATTTTTTCAGATGTAATGAAAATTAAAACAGCAATTTTTAATATTGCAATTTTATGTCAAGATTAGCTAAAATCTATTTTTGAAGATAAGCTTCCTTCCATGTTTTTTTTTTTTTTGCAAATCAGAGCAAATTACGGCTTAAAAAAATGTTGGGAAATTTAAGCATCATCAATATGGAAACATCCTGAGGAGCAACGTATGTTTTTCCCCTTACCATTCAGGCTCATACTCTTGTTCATAGGCTACCAAAGCAGTCTTACATCTCTGCCTGCAGACAGAACTCACAGTACAGAAGTCGCATAAATGGTTTTTAATATTACAACCACATGAGCAGCCAATCTGAGTATTATGGGTATAGTCTTTTTTAAACTTATCAGAACCCAAAAAGGCCTCTTGAAAGACAGCGAGGAAACGACACGCTAAGAAAGAAACCAGTTTAGGCTAAATTATGTTTGGTAAATAAAATATGTTAACAGCCTATAGTGTTTACTATTTTATAATAGTTTGACTCTGTATCTGTTATGATATTTATATATAATGAAAATCTTCTGCTCCTTACTACCTCACATGTATTGATATGCCAGCTACACTTTGTAGATTCTGATTTTACATGCACTGGTATTAAACATAAACTGTTTTAGTGTGGCCAAAACTTTTTTATGAAACTAGCTCCAGCTCAACCAGCTGTCGCCCAATGTTGCTTTGAGTGTAAATGTACAACATCATCTTATCACAGGGAATCAAATACTGCAGCTCCGTCAGATGCTGCTGGCGTTTCGTGTCAGTGCCGACGCCAAAGGACACATTGGATGCCAAGAGATAATTTTTAAAAAAGGTGGTCCAAAAGTCCATACTGGCAGATTGGAGGGGTGGCTGTGGAAGAAGTCTCATTTTGGTATCCAGGAGACACTGGATCGTGTCCTGTTTTGAAACTTTGTGTTATTCACTTTTCACAACCTTTGTGCTTTTGCTTTCACAGCATTATCTGAGCATGTTAAAAATGCTTATAGTACATTTCTGATGGTAGAGGGGAGGGGAAGCATCTTCCTAGTAGCTTAACCAAGTGACTTATGGCGCCAAAGGGGTGAACAGAAATCATTCAACTTAAAAGTAAAAGTAGTCAAAAGGCAGTTCGAGTCACACTTTATCAAATTTCATTGCTGCTTGGCAAGTGGTTGCAGACAAGTCAGTGTTTTCCAGGCAACTACAGGCGACCATAGCAACCAGCTATCAAGAAGATATCACAAGAAATCTTTTGGTTGGCTAGCAACCTTTTGCATCCATTCTCCAATTCTTGTCCCTTGGCCAGAGGCTTTAGAAAAGCAGAAGTATTTCCCTTCTACAGGTAACTTTAGTAGTCAAATCTGTAATGTAGAGATAATTATTAATACAATAAAAACACAAGATAATAAGGAATTTTTTAATGCCTACAGTGTAACATGTAAAATGTGAATATCGACACACCATGTGTAGAAGTCAGATCGTATGAAATAATTTAGGGGCAGCGTTAATTTACTGGACAAACTCATAATTCTGTTTAAAATCACTTAATGCTGTATTGTTGTGATAAGTATAATTTTCATTATCATTAACCTCTTAAGCCCCAATGCCCCCTGATACGGGGGCAGGAGATCAGTTAGGCTTGGAGCTTAAGAGGTTAATATAACAATAGGAAAAGCATATTGACTAAAGGGTCACAACAGTTCCTAGAGGATGTAATTAGTGGAGGTTAAGAAACACTGAGTTATGATCTAACAGTGTTTTGAATGTACTGTTAAGAAAGACAATTCTAAAGGTAAATGCTGAGGTAAGTTTGGGGGTTTGTCGGTGCATGGTTGAGAGAGTGACTGGGCTAATGCCCAGAGAGCTAACGACTGCATCTGCTGCGCTCACACACACCATTAAAACCACAGCTGGAGACACACCTCTGCTTGTCTGTGTCTTTCGCTCTGTCGTCTTTGCATCGCAAGCTGAAATTGCTTCATTGGCATGAAAGACCAAAGCACAACAAACAGTCGATAATAATGAATGTTCAAATACTAATTTTTAACTGATTACCAATTTACAAAGTACCTGTTATGCATCTCTTGGTTTTAATTGTTAATGTCCCTTCTGCCTGGTGCTGGAACAGCTTGATACATATTTTCAGCTTCATTTGGCCCTCAGTATCATTCTCCAGCTGTCTCTGCATCTATTTTTTTTTCTGTTTCACTTGCATTATCAGTCTTGTTCTCCTCCTCTTTGTCAGTAGGTTTGTGTCGCTGTTTACTTTTTTTCCTCTGCTTCCCATTTTATAAGCCCCCACCCTCTCTCTTATTCTCTGGCCTAATTTCTCAGTGCACTTCCATCTAAACGCAGCCATTGCACAATTTCCTTATTGCCCTACCTGCTTGAAGCAGCTCTGTTTAAAGCAGTTGTTTCAACACCAAAAGAAAAAAAAATATGCCCAGTATGCTGTTTGAATGAGTAAGATATTGCTGGTACAAATTGATGCTGTACTTCACGTTTTATGTAACAATATATGTAATCAGAAGTGTTTACGGTGTTTTGTTTTTTCCTCTTTTCGCCAGTGTTAGTGGAAGGCAGTTGTTGATTTCTTTCTTTTCAAAATGCTTCACATTTCAGTTGAACGTTTTGAGATTTTTGTGTTGATTCTTGTATAAACAGAATTATTCTATTTTTTATACAGTATATACAGATGGAGCATTATGAAATTTTATTGCACTTCATCTCTTTAGATTTCTGTCCATTAAGTAACACCAGCAGGGTGATTATGCAACAGATGTTATGAGTCATTGCATCCAGTCTTATAGGATGACTTGTACATTTTAAAGAACCAATTAAGAAAAGTTCATTTGAAAATAGAGCAATATAAATAAGATGATGGACAGAAAATGGCAAAAAATTAAAGGAAAAGACATTTAACAACTTAAAAAAACATAAGAAATTACACAAAATGGTAAATCAGAGTAAAACAGAAAATAAAATGCTGATTAAAGAGAACCAAGCAATAAAAACATCAAAACTCAACTAAAATAATCAGAGCAGAAGACTCTGCGGTTCATAGATTAAAAGCATTTCAGATAGTTAGTACAGAGTAAAACCACAGGGATCAGACTAATAAAATACTTTTAAAATCAATGGAAGATTTGTGTAAAGAGTTTTTAACAGGCTTATTGTTTGATCTCCCAGTAGGCCTGTATTCTTCAGTAGAACTGGCAGTACTGGGAATACACTGGGTGACAGAAACAAGTGAGAGAGTCTAAATGTAGCAGGATCACTGTTGCACATTCCCTAGGATATTTTTGTTAACCTTAAAAATCTACCTGTTGGAGTGAGAGTCTGGGAGGCAAAGGAAGGCTACAATCACAACAGCCGTCACTTCAAGGCACTTTATATTGTAAGGTAAAGACCCTTCAACAATACCGAGAAACCCCCAACAATCAGACGACCCCCTCAGAGGAAGCACTTTATTGATTGTGGGAAGGACAGGCTCCCTTGTTGTTCTTTTCTTGAGAGTATGCTGACACGAAACTCTCTTTGTCTGTAGTAGTTCTCTTCTTATTGACCTGTAATATGAGCTCAAATTAAACCCCTCTAATAAATATGAACAAATAGTGTAGTAAAGATATAGAAAAAAGCTGTTGTTGAGCATTTGTTGCTAATGAATGTGCAAAATCAAAGCTGTTTTCGTTCTCAAATTTGTATAACTCTAACCTTCCTGTTTTACACTTTGTCCCCTCCCCTATCAATTCTTCCTTTAGCCATCTCCACTTTATCTGTCATACACACTTATACACACACACATACACACAGAAATCTCTTGGCAGACAGAGGCTCTGTAGTTTTTCTGCTGACTCTGCCATTATTACCATATCTCCACTGTTGAATAATTCACCGCAAACATTGTGATCTGATCACTCTCTCTCACTCTCTCTCTCTCTCTCTCTCTCTCTCTCTCTCTCTCTCACACACACACACACACACACAGTGCATTATCATTCACTTGTATGTGTTGCACATGCCCACACATAGCCTTATTGTCTGACACAAGCAGACACGCACACTCCCACAACAAAAACAGGGTTAAGACACATGTGCCTAAATCGATGTCTGTATCCACACATGAACGCTGAGCTACCCTCCTTTCTATTTCCCTTTGGAAAATGGGACAATGGCAAGTTTTCATTACCCAGCATACAATGCATGACAATTTACTGGTTTCTCAGTACATCAATCGTCCCATCCCCACCCCGCCTCCTTCATTCCCTGTTTATCTTCATTGCAAGTTAATTACCCCATGGAGTCATTTCTATGCATGAAACTCTTGTGTATTTGTGTGTGAAATTCAGTTCTGAGACACAATTTGTAGATTGTTTCGGTTCCATGCATACTCCAATTTTGACTTGATTTTTCTTGCATTAGTATTCATCATATCTCCAAGCTAATTATCATATGCATCCAGAGTTTACTTAGCGTAATTTAGCATTAGAAAAATTAGCAAAATCAGCAAGCCATGCTGAAAAAAAAAACAAAAGAAAAAAATCAGCCAATCAGCACGTCTGAAGCTCACTAATTAACACGTTATACTGTGTCGCGTTTCTTTAATTCACAAAAAGCTGGTACACTGCAGTCTTTAAGGTAGACTTACAGATGATATGCGTCTCTCTTTTGGACCAACCTCTGTAAACCCTAGATGTTTGTGTCGAATAATCCCAGCAGATTAACAGTTTCTGAAACACTCGGGCCAGCCTGTCTGGGACCATGCCATGTTCAAAGTTACTTAAATCACCTTTCTTCCCCATTCCGATGCTTGTCTTGAATGCATCAAGTTGCTGCCATGTGATTGGCTGACCACATATTTGCAGTTGAATATGTGCATCTAATAAAGGCATGTGTATGCATTCATTGTGAAGTAATAAAATCTCCTTTGAAAGAACTGGTAACTTTCCTGACTCACTGAGTTCCTCACACTCTTCTTCACACCCACCTTAATGGTTGTTAAAACCACTGCAAGAACCTGAACGAGATCCAAATGAAATTGCCGAAGCAGCAGCATAAGATATCTATCAAGGCTCACCAGCATCACAGGAGTAAAGAGAGCTTCTTATTAAATCACATTAGCTCCATCGATTTTTGCGCTGGCTCGCTCGACTTTTTGTCTCTTTCACCAAATGAGCTTTTAACTCCTGCCTTGCCAAAGCATTACTCAGTGCAATACTGTAACGGGACAGTAATACTACAGAGGCATACGAGTATCACCTGGGTGCTTCGTTCATGTATTTTTGGAGTAATGCTGGTTCAGACACTTCCACTTTGATTGTCTACTAAAAACCGCAGTTATCAAAGTTTAAAGTAATTAAATTATTTTAGTGTAATCACAGCCCCAGAGGGGAGAACCAATCCTATAGCAGTCTCTTAGTGGCAATACAGGCTTACACTGAAGCTGCCTGTAGGGGTCAGAGTGTCACTCATGGTGTGACAGTTGAGTGGATTATGGATGGTGCAAAGTTCATATCAGGGTAAAATAAGGTTTGGAGGATTAAGTACAGTTTATATGCTGAGCACGGTGGTTTCTAAGGGTGTGTTTATCCATTTGGTCTCCAACCTTGTATCATTTCATTGTGTGAGACATCTTCTGCATATACATGTATGCTAATACATACATTTGTCTGAACAGATTTTTATTATTTACTAATGCTGGTCTTGTATAGCAAAAATTATGTTCAGCGCCTTAATAAACCCCAAACACACATTTACCCATATTCTTCTGTTACTAGAAAGTAATCAGTTACAGATGCTATTAGTGTCCCTGTTTAATGAATCCTTTTTTAAAGAAATGCATAACACATCTCCAGTGTTAGGAAGGTTATTTTTAAACTGTATTCCACTACAGATTACAGAATACATGCCCCGAAATGTATTTTGTAAAGTATTCTGTTACGATTCTCAATAAAAGTAATGTATTCTGAATAGATTACTTAATATATTATCATGCTTTTTACAACTATATGAATGTACTATTGCCCAGTTGATTAATTATTACTATTACTTACTCACCATACCAATACCAACTAATTTTTAAAATCTTAATATAAAATGAGTACCAGTAAGGTGGACATTAGGTAAGGCTGCACTTTTTGCAGTATATTATATACTGTATATCTCGTTTATTAAATTATTCCGCGCATATATAAAACAGGTCCGCGGCTCCGAACCGTAGTAAATGGACATCTGGCTAATACGTCGGGTTCGGTGTCAGGCTCGTAGCTGAAAACTAGCTTTACTTTGTTGTCTGGGTCAACTTTGCTAGCGACACAGAGAGCCTCTTAAAGGCTTAAAAGGCTGCTCCAACGGAACTTACTGTGCACAGTCGAGTCTTAATAGCTTACTTACAACTGGGCTCATCAGGCACTCTTTTTTAGCTGCAGTGGTTATTATTATATTTACATGCTTCAATCTCCCGTTTCTGGTCGGTGACACTTTTCGACTCTCCTTTTTCTCCCTCCTTCATGCTCACAGACAGGTAGGCAGTGAATTCTCCCTGCAGCATGGCATACACTACCCATCAGGCTACTTTATTTAGGACTATGCCTGTAACACGCTGCCTATTGTCTTCATATTAAATCATTTTTTGAATAATAATATAAAAAAATATTTCCTGATGTCATTATGCCGGCCACAGGTAGGGGTGAAATGGTCCGTGAGAGGAGCTTCTTATTGCGTGTTTTGTTTGGGCATGGAATTCCCAGTAATAGAGAAGGCGTAGTCTAACATATGAAACAGGAAAAGACCACCGTGTAATCCATTTATTTCAACAAAGTAACTGTATTCTTTTTAAATGGTAACTGTAATGGAATAAAGTTACTCATATTTTGTATTTAAATACATAACGGTGGTACATGTATTCTGTTACTCCCCAACACTGCACATCTCAGTGACCACAAAGTGCCATTGTGCGTAATATAAATACTGTGCGTGTAATGTAAATGTAGTCTTTTCTTTTGAGCTTAGCGTCTACACATAATATTAGTCCTCTGTAATGATTTGAGTATTTTAAAAGTGATTCTCAAACCTACAAAGATGTTGATATTCCTTGACAGCCTATGTAGTCCAGATTGTAGGAGAAGTTAGTAAAAACACACATAGATACATATGCTATGATCATTACACTGTAGTATGATTATCTTGTCCTATTATTTGCCCAACCCTAAAATTTAGAGCCTCTGATGATTTTGCTGGTGGATAATTGCGGCATGTCACGCAGGACAAGATCAGCGAATGACAGATGTACAAGTGTTGTTGTATTGTCAGTCCCATCACTGTGCAACCTGACTGAGCTATTCCCAGTGAAGCAGAAATCAGTGAGAGTGCAATCGATAGGTGTTTGCATTGACAAACCGGCCACGCTGTCAGTCCCGGGCTGATCCTCTGTAGCATACAAGCATAGAGTAAGGCGAGGCTGGTATCGCATGTAGGGAGTACGGTACTTTGGAAGAAATAGAAAAAGTGTAGAAATTGTAGAAAGTAAGAGAAAGAATGTATTTGCTTGTGTAATGAAAGATAAGAAGGATATTTTATGAAAAAAAACATTTTCCCACAATTTGTCTCAGTTTAATAGTGTTTCAACTTTGGTGTAATCATCTGGAATACTATGTAATCAGGTCACTAATACAGTTCATGACAATAAAAAAAAAATGTGTTGTTCTTTGTGTCTTAAACAGAGGCTTGCCTTTTTTAATTGTAAAGTTCCCAGAGGACTTATAGCGACTCAACTCTGCAACATGATGAGTGGATTTTATCAGCGGCTGTAAATCTTTTTAAGACCCTTCTAAAAGGAATGTAGAAACCTTGTGAAATAACCCCTTTCCTTCTAATGTATCAGCATATGGAAAGGTGCCTTCAGCTTCACCAAAGCATGTTAAAAAAAAAAAAAAACAACCACTGCAAAATCATATTA
>VUQR01002260.1:61991-80770 GCA_015108515.1 Hemichromis elongatus | reverse complement strand
CCACCACATGTCTTTCTTCCACTTCTCTTCACCTTATTTACCTGATGGCCATCTGTCTCGCCCTCTTGGGGGGCTACAAATTGGGGGAGAGTGGGAGGGATGACAGCAGGGAAATGAGAAGAAGTAACCAAGGAGAAGGAGGTCGGTACTAGTGAGAATCACCATAAGAGGAGGGAAAATGTAGGTCTCAGTACACATCTTCATTATTATGCACCTATCACACAACATGCCAGGGGAATGAACCAGAATAATTGTGCTGATGGTTTGATTTTTTTTTTCTTTCTTCCTTAAACATGTTAATGTCAATGCAAAACTGGTCTATTTCGAATTTTACTTAGAGTCCCACTGTATGACATATCATTTGACATGGTCCAGCATCCCCCATGGCAAACATTATCTATCGTTATCACACGTAGGAAGAGAAATAAAATGAAAAATGTGAAATCATGTGGTCTCCCACTGTCCTTCATAAAGCGATTGTAAGGGCAGGGGTTCTTCTGGTTAAAAATAAAACTCGCTACTTACACAGAAAACCAACATATGCATAAATGTACAGAATCGAATAGTTGAAATTGCATATTTGTTCCGTTCTGGTTATGCACAACTCTCACGGAGGTAGACACATTTGTCTGCTATAATTGTCCTTCAAGACTCAGGTGTTTATTATGAATTATGAGTATGCACAGCCAAGTATTTATGCTTGATTTGGCATTTGTACACATATGGAGAGACTCAGGCTTAATGCGTTCCATATTCCTACTGTTCTTTGTTAGGCAATTATCTGCTTACATATGGCAGTGTATACATCACGTGTGCATCTGTGTTATTGCTAATTAAGTCTAAAAAGAGCTATAGTGGGTGCGGTTCTAAAGAGAACACAACTAAGTAGGTCATCATTTTTCTCCTTCCACAAATACACACAAAATATCTTTAATACTGTCGGATAAAGTAGATTTAGACCGTCTCAGCCTTCTCCTCCTACATCCCTCTCTGGGCGCTCCTCTTCTCATTTTTGCGGATGAAGGATCAACTATAGTGAAGCTTCATCTCCTCCAGAACATTGTTATTGAAAAACCTCCTTTCCATGAGTGGCAGTGACACAAAAGTAGGCAAAATGGTCTTGTGCTGGGAAGGTCGCCAGTTGGACACCGTCGACTGACTGGGAAAATCTGCACAGGGAATGTTAGCGTCTGTCACTGTCCCCTTTGCCTCTGTGATGACTGTCGAGTTGGTGCTGAAAGATCTGCCATATGTGAACGTGTGAATCTGTACGGAGGCTGGGGGAAAACAGTCATTCACGCATAACCAAAAGCTGTCTTTCAAAATTTTATTGTTCAGTTTAGAAGATGTGACTGTTTTGTGTGCCAGATAGAAATAGATTGAAAAGGTTCTGTCATTGTACACGAACAAATGGCCAAGCTCGTGTACATCGTGGAGGCTACTCAGTGAACAAGGCCATGACAACGTGCACTAATGTTCTTACAAACATCATAATCGTAAAATAAATTCGAAAATACCAACCCTGTCGAATGTCTGGAACAGTATAACATGCACTCATACCAGGAACTATTTATAAGCTGATATTTGGTTCTGCTGAATGTATTTATCTGACAATTTAATTTTCCCACAAGGAATTTTGAAAAGCAATGGCATAAAAAATGATGATGTATTGGTATTTTACCACTCAATTTAAGAAAAGGTCCAAAAATTAAAATTAGAACCACAGAATGTTGAAATTTACATACGAGCACACGTATCCCAGTGTAAACAAACCAGCCCATTTGCAGAGGACCTAAATGCAGAGGAGGCTAGGCTTCTCTGTGGTAAAGGTTGGAGGTAAGATTAACTACATCTTCTTAGTACAGAGTTGGATTCCTCTTTTTTCTTAAGAACTACTTACTGTATTTGTTCTCTTTGAAATTTAGGTCCACGTTAACACAATAGCATCACATAGTGACGGTGCTCGATTGGCTCAGAATGTACCAAGAATGCACCCCAACATCATTACACCATCACCGACACCCTGAACAGCTGAAACAACAAACATCCTTGTATGTTCGTTACAATAAATTGCTGTGGTGAGCCCACATGAATTGTAGCCTCGGTTTTCTCGTCCCAGCTAACAAGAGTGACACCCAGTGCGGTCTTCTGCAATGGTATCTCAACTGCTTCATGGTTTGACGTGTTGTGCATTCAGAGATGCTCTTTTCCATACCTTAGTTTCTATTTGTTGTTATTTGAGTTGCTGTCGCCTTCCTATCGGGTTGAAGCAGTCTGGCTATTCTCCTCTGACCTCAACAAGGCATTTTTCACCCAGAAAACTGCAGTTTACTGGATATTTTCTCTTTTTCAGACCAAGAGATGGTTGTGTGGGAAAATCCCAGCAGATCAGCAGCTTCTGAAAAAGTCAGACCAGTCCATTTTGCACCCAGAACTATACGAAGTCACCTAAATCACATTTCTTCAACATTCAGATGCTCGAACTTCAGCCGGTCATCTTCACCCTAACTAAATGCTTAAATTACATTAAGTTGCTGCCACACAATTGAATAATTAGGTATTTGCATTAACAAGCAGCTGCACATCTGTACTTAACAAAGAGGCCAGTGTGTATAATTTTGATAGCATGGAAGCTATAAGGGCAGGCTTTAATTCTCAATTAGTTTGACATGTGGAGGAGCAACAATTACTGACTTATTTATTCATAATTACAGAAAAAAACTAGAAAATAAATATTTCAGAAAAGTGGTAATCAGATATCTAAGTAGTGTATAATTGTACAGGTACTATGATGCGCTACAGCTGTGAACTACATGAGATTACGTTAGAGTAAGACGTCAGATTACTTCTTACTTCTTCTCTCTTTACAGTTTTGATTGTTTGTTTAAAGTGCCAAAGTAACGCTCCCACTCATCCTGAAAAGAGAGTTGACTTCACCTCTGCCTTGCCTCATAAGGTCAGGTACAATGGAGCAGCCTGCAGGTGGTGGAGATTCACAGCAGGACACTTCAGCAGGACAGATGCTAGACTTTACACACAAGCATAGACTTGCCAGCATGCGGTATGAGTTTTTCCTGTACAATAATAAGATAATGCATACATTATGGGTGGAAGGATTCTTTGCACGTATGTGTGTATTTGTGGGTCTGTTTACACGTGCATGTATACACATGAGTGTGTGCACATTTATGCTGAAACAAGAGCAGTGAATGTTTAAAGTATGGTTTATGTGGAAGGATACAGCTGTGATAACCCATCACATTAAACTTTAACAGCACTATTTTGTTTATAAGCAAGTTATTACAGATACAGTTGTACAATAATGGGTGTAGTCACCACTATTGACCACTAGAGGCTCCCTATTACTCACATATAAACTACTGTTGGGGCCATTTCACTGTGGCTTTCCTTGCACACTGCTGAAGAGTAACTCAGTTTAGTAAGCTCCTCTGAGCTGCCCCGTGTTTAGCTTCACATTGACTCATGATGCAGAAGTTCAACTGAACTCTACACAAATTTAATTTATAATTAGATATAAAAAGTGTGCAGATATATAAGGTAGGAGATGAGCAAAAGACTGATCTTTTTAGCCATCTTTAAGAAGAAAAAAAAACAGATCAAGCAAATAGCCAAAATTCACAAGCCATATTTATTTCAGAGATTAAAACAGCTTTTCTAATTTAATTCCCCACACCTCATTTATATATGCCTTTCTTTATGTATTTTCTACAGATTACTGTGACATGAGTTTTCTTTGTTAAAGACTAAAATCCAACTTTGACATTTACAGTGATGCAGTAAAAGTCCTAACTTCACTGTAGTTGCATGAGTTTTTCTGTCTAGCAAGGCCAGAAAGAAGTCACGTTGAGTTAAATCAGACTCCGATAGAAATCGAAGACATTCATTTGCTAATGATTGAAGTTCCCAATTATTGTAATGGCTATATGGGGAGAAAAAAAAAGGCCTCTCACCTGCAAAAAAGTTTGCATTTGAGGTTTATATTACCTCCCTTAAGAGACTGGAATGGAATTAAAGGAAGGCTCTGTTGTCTGCCAAACTTTTTCCCTAAGTACTCGAATGCAGCACGCACAGTAGCTCTCGGTGATCCTTCAGTATTTGGAGTCAAATCATACGCAGCCCCTCTTTGATTCCTCGGGTTTAACTTAATCCACGTCTTTGAAACTTGGCTCTTTCATGGCGCGTTTGAAATTTTGTCAGTGAACAGAGATCTCAAGTGAATGTGGGGCGACCTTTACCCCACCTGCCTTGCTCCCAAGATGCGAATACTACCCGCGCTGACCTGAATCCACTCACCTGAATTACAAGTTTCATGTTTGCCTTGCAGAAGCATCACACCCCTGGGTCACGGATGTTGTCGCATTTTCCGTACACAAGCTCATTTTATTTTTTTAAGACATTTGCTGCCTTGGTGAAGATGAACGGACTTGTAGAACTGTTTGACCTTCCGGGCTCTTCTGTTGCTTTTGCCATGTTTATCTCTGCGCCTTTGGGTCAGATCTGTGCGAGGAGAGGGGTGTGCTGTTATGCATTTCTGGGTGCGTAATGTGCATCCCTTCCTGCCTCTTCTAATTTTCTGTGCTTTTTAAACCTTTATTTTTTTATTTTTATATACTTTACCCCATAGCACCTGTTTCAATCAGGACCTACTTATACTTTAAAAAGTGAAAGAAAAACACTCTTTACAATTTGTTTTTAATCAATCAGGCAAACTTCAGTCAGTCATCCAATCAATATTAATCAAGCATACACATAATGAATCCTGAACAGCCCATTTTGGAGAGTGGAGTGAGTGGACTCAACACTGAGCATGCTTTAGTCACAGCATCATCCTCTCGGTGTAGTCTGCGACTTCAGGGAACACCCAGGATCTGTAGCTTTGCGGTGGCTAAGGCAGTCTCAGATCAGCTGTCATCTGTCGTAGCACGCGTGTTTATAGTTGCGTTCGACTTACTGCATGCGCTTTAAGAGGAAATTATGCGACCTGGCAGAAACGAGCATTCAAAAGCTTGTTTCAGTGTATGTCTGTGCGTGTGTTTGATGCACTCTCTGCATTTCATTGCTGTACATGTTTGAAGCTTGTGCAGGTGTGTTTTATACATGTCTGCAGTGTGTGTGTGTGTGCGTGTAAGAGAGAGAGAAGGACTGGGTGCGACTGCGTTTGTTGCGCTGCTCTCTGCCGCTGTGCTCAGAATGCTGATGTGTCACGCTGCAGCACTGCCCCACTTATCCAGCTAACCTCTCTTCCCTCCCTCCCTTCTTCTTATTCCTCCTCTACTTCTCTTCCTCCTTTCCTGGGTTCCTTTCTTGTTTGCCCCATTATCCCACAGCTTTTTTCTTCTTTTAATTCTTTTTATCTCTTCTTAAATTTTTCCTTCATCCCTTTACACCGGTCCTCTTTCTTTTCCCTCCTCTATTACGCCTTTATTCTGTTGTCCATTCTCTGTGGCCGTGTCATGAAATCACCTTGATTTCGCCTGTCGCCTGCCTTGTCAGTGTTTTTGAAAGCTGATGCGAGTCTGTGCCAGCGTGTGTGCGAGTTGAGAGTTCATCTCAGATATATTGGGTTCCACTGTCTGTTTACAGATGTTTATAATTCAGCAATAAAAGCACGCCGGCCTGCGATCAGCCACCCAACCCATCATCTCTCCCTGTCTCTCTCTCTCTCTCACACACACACACACACACACATACGAAATAACACTGTTCTTATCAGCCAATCACATCGACCCCATCCACTCGCATCAGCTAGCTCGGAGAAGAGCTACAGCCTGTGACAGCCGCAGCCCCCGGCAACCCACATATGTCCATGCCAGAAAGCGAAGGCTAGCGCTGCAAAGCTGTCTCTGTGTTGGCAGCATCTGTCCCTCTGCTGAGCAGAGCCGGGTCCCTGATAATGAAATCTGACCACACTATTTGGTGATGTAAACACCGAAAATAACGCACTAATGAAGATTTTTGCCCTACGATAGCCGTGCTGAAGTATTGTCAGCGAACATCTGGCTGTGGTCACACGGAGCCATGGGTATGTGGTGATGAATTTATTAGATGGGATAATGAGCCCTGATTGAACAGAAGATAAGGTGTTCTGGGTGGAATTGTCAGGAATCATGAAATTTTGACTGGTGAGGGTATAAAAGGATCAAAGACGAATAGGACTATAACATGGAGAACCATGTATAACAGGCACACACCAATGATCAAGATCAGAGACCACTTTAGTGGGTATTTCACACAAGGTTGCTGGAATTCAGCTTTTCAAGAGGATTTCCATAGATGAGCACAATCCTGAACCAAAGAGAGTTTCATTTGATCTAGTTTTCTTTTTTGTCGAACAGGTGGATGAACTGTAATTTGTGGAATCTGTGTGGAAAACCAAAACCCAAAGCGCTAATACTACTTATTTCACTGCTCAGTGAATTTGATTAAATAAGAACTTCTTTAAGACGCACTCCGATGCATTTCCATTTCATAATAAATATACTGTGCTGGGGCCGTGCAACCGTTGGGATTCACTGTGCACAGGACTGCTCAGATGGCAGAGACAGCACCAGGCGCTCTTCAGTATTCAGCATATACCTGGCAAAGTGATAGATTGGTCGGGCTAGCGGCCTTCTATGGACTCCCCAGGAAGATAAGATCAATGACCCTCTATCAAGCCTCTGCCTGCTTGTTTTCTTACTTTTGGGACAAACGCACCTAGAATGTGTAGTAGGCAAATTATAAAGATGAACAAGTAACGGTGCACTCATTTATTAATTTGTTTTCTAGTAAATACTCAGGGCTTGTAGCCTAAGCATCCTTCTCCTATCCCCCTAAACCCTGTTTTCCAGCTCCTCTTAGCTCACCTGAAGGTGCTTCCAGATTACAAGGGACGCGTAATCCCCTCAGTGCATTCAGGATCTGCCCCGGGGTCTCCTTCCAGTTGTATGTGCCTGTAATACCTTCACAGGGAAGTGTCTCGATCAGATTTTGGCCCTCCTCTATTTCATGGTGCTCACACAGAGATTCACCACCTTCGCCGCAGCAGAATTACCTTTTCTCCACATCGTGTCCTCGTCATCCACCCGAGGGACCTCAGCAGGGAAGCTTGCATGTGATCCAGATAATAATTTTTTCCAACAATTCCTTTTAGTTGTCCGTATGTGTCTGATGGGCTGCTCTGTGTGCGAGATACATCGACGACGTCACTTGCAGAGAAAAAAAAAAGAGCCCTCTGAGTATTGAGTCTTTACTGGATTATTAATTCAATCATTTTACACCTATGGGATCTGCTTGAGAAGGCTTTTTTTTTGTCTTTTCCATATAAAGCAGCGTGTGCGTCTTTGTGTGTGTTTCTGCATTCGTGTGCACTAGATACTTATCACAAAACAAAAGGAAATTGTCCAGCAGTTGAGACAGCGTCATAGCAACACACCACCAACAGTGACAGCCGCCTGCATCCCGCAAGGCAGCATTACTGAGGATCACAGTCTGTGTGTCAGAGGCGCCTGCGAGCTTACATGTGCTGCATGTGTGTCGGAGTTAGACTTGAACATGGGGTGAATAGAGGAACACCTCAGTTGAAAGCGTAAAAAGAAAAGAACCCTCGTACACACACCTACACACACACGCGCACACACACACGCACAGGCAGGTTTTTCCTGGTGGCAAAAGCAGCATGACGGTGTTTGGTATCGACCGGAGAAAGATGTGTAATCCACTCTACGCGTGTTTGTTTAGATGGTTCCAGAGTGCGTTGTGTTTTGCTGTGTGTCTTGTGGTTACTTTCAGAGTGAGCGTGGCGTGTAAAGTAATTATTCAGACAATAAAGCCTGCCTCTTTTGTTTCTCACACGCAGCAGAGGCTGTGTGTGTTTATGCGTGTATGTGCGCTTGTGTTTGCGCGCCTTGTTTGGCAGCGCACTTTTCGCTATTACTGATATTCGAGCACTAATGATGGGTGCCGCGCTAATGTAAATATTGATATTACAATACCTGCATCTTTTTGTGAACTATTGATTTTGAGGAGAGAGGAAAAAAATCAATACTAGATATAGACACTGATATCTCCCTCGCCTCTCTTTCCCTTTTTTTGCCTCTCATATTCGCAATTTTATGTCAAGAGTAAGCTTAGCTGCTTTACATGCCCGCCATATCCCACCTAACATACCTAACAATGACGCCTTCTGTGAAAATGGAGACCTTTGAGGTAAAAGTAATGAGCCGATGTGAAAGTTCTGCTCCTATTAAGGTGTCAAAATGAGACATGATTTAATTAAATTCTCCCGTGAGGACAGTTTTGCACATAGTTTTACAGCCTGTTGCCTTTTTTTTAGTGAGGATATTTTGACATGTCAAGAAATGCACTCTGTCTTGAAAAATCACAAAATTAATTAGTAAATTTGATTGAACAAAGTCCTCGTTAACAGGGGTGCCGCCAGAAATTTTGGGCCCTATGGAAACCAAAATTTCTGGGCCCTCTACATTTTTCACAGATAAAATTCAACACAATAAACATACCCTGTATGATGCGACATGCCTGCGTTTTTCACTGTCTGAGCTGCATCATATCAAGTGACGCTATGCTAGCGACCGTAGCTACCGTAGCTTGGACAGACGGGTGGAATGAACCATTGTGAAAGGGAGGGGTGTGTCATAAACAGTACATTATTATAATACATTATTTGTTAAATATTATTAAATATATGGTCAAAATAGACAAAATACACATTATGTGTAGGAGGGGCCCTAGCACATTTAACGTATATATTAAAAAGAGAAAAGAAATAAGAAAATAAAGGGATCTGGTCTTCTGGGCCCTTCCTCAGCCTGGGCCCTTAGAATCGTCCTAACCTTCCACCGCTTTACGGCGCCCCTGCTTGTTAATATCATTAATAAATTATTTAGATTCTCTGGAGTTAACACAACAGGTTTTTTTTTCTGTTTTGTTTTGTAGTATCACTGTTGAAATTTAGACTTGTTATTTTTCATCAGTCTAGCCACTCAGTTTATTTTCTGACTGAACTAAGCAGTTTTAGCTTCTTTGCAAACTAAATATTTGACAAAGAGGACCAAAAAAAAAAAAATCAAAATACTGCTTTCCTGTGCAGACATATTTTATGTGATTTGAAAAAGATGTTTAATCAAATTGTGCGTATATCACATTCAGAAAGGTATTTTTCAGGAAACATTTCTCAGAGATCTGACATCAAATTCTGACCCAATATCACCACAGAAATTGGCACTTATAAGATCAGAGCTCATCTTTCCATTCTTCTATATTCCATTTTTTGTGAACCTGTGAGAATTGTTACCTTCATGTGTCACAGTGCGCCAAAGCAGACTGTATCAATTGTGAACAGTAGACCCAAATGCAGACACAAAAGAATGAGGAACAAAACAACATGAAGAACCTGAACAAACCCGGACATGAAACTTGGAAACATGGTAAGAAATGACTGATGACCTGACAACAGAAACACACAGAGTAAATACAGGGAAAATGAAAACACATGGAGAAACAGCTGAGGCTAATCTGACATAAGAGACAAAATAAGCTACATAGAACACAGACTTTCAAAATAAAACAGGAAACAACATACAAAGACGAAGACATGATAACACAATATGAACAAGAAGACAAGAAACATGACAGACTAACACAGAAGACCTAAGTAAAACATAACTAGACTAATCTTAAGGCAACCAAATTATAATCATTTTACTCAACATATTTCAAGGAATAACTTAAGAACCTCAAAACGTAAACTGAAAGACGCGGGATCATGACACCATGTATATATGTTCCCTTAAAAATGAAAGCATTAGCAAATTCTGAGAATCTCTTTGGCCTTGGTGTGGATGCACTTGAAAGATAGATGATTGAGGCTGATGGAGAAGCAGGTGGAGACAGAATAAGAAACCTTAAGTAGAAAGTGCTTGGCGAGATAGGAAAGAAAGGAAGGAACCAAAGCAGATTGTTGGTATTGGGAGATTACTGTTTTCACAGAGCCCCTTTTGAGTGCCTGCAGTGAGAAAAAGAAAAGAAAGTGTGATGGAACAAAGAGAAGGAACTCTAACAAAGGAAAATTAGATTGAAATCTGAAAAGGGAGAAAAAGGGAATGAAACAAAGGGAGTAAAAGAACATTAGGAGAAGCAAAGAAAAAAAGTAATAGGGGTATGATAGCAAGGCAAAGAAAGAGGAGGATTTCTCTGCAACAGCAGGGCCAACTAGAATGAACTGCCCACGGGCACCCTGACCTCGGTGATGAGACACACACAAAGACTTAACCCATGGCACACACATATGCATAAATTTCACACACATACAGAAATCTGTGGTATCACATCTCTCCCTCCCTGTTAAGTGGTTTCTGAGTCTGACGCTCATATTATTTTTTCTTGTTCTCCCACGCCTCATTCTTCCCCTCCTTATACCATCTTCATCTGTTACATCATTCAGGGAGGGACCAAGCGGGCCATCAAGATTCGGTAACACTAACCTTTATGTCCGCCATGTACGGTCTCCTCATTCTCCCCCATCCTCTCTCTCTCCCTGCTCTCGTCCTCCTGCTCCAGGCTCCCCAAGCCCAATTAGCCTGTTGCAGCTAATGAACGGATGAGAGTGTTTGTGTGTATGTGTATATGTGTGTAACAAGCATGAAATAAGATTTGGCCATCCATCCGATCAGCCCCAGTTGTGCCTTTGCCCCGAAAAACTGGGGATATTGATACACAAAGCTTCAACGCTGACGAAGAGATGAATAGACAGGCTGCAGAATGGGTTCAGCGGACAGTGGTGACTGCTGTGACAAGTATGGAGGGCGCTTCCTAGGGATATTTAAAGTAAAAAGTAACCACTACATTTAGCCACAGCTGATGTAAAAAAAAAAAAAAAAAACTTTAAATCTTATCTAAGGTACTAACCTTAAATTAAGGAACTAGTTCTGTGAAGTGAAGGTGAGATAAGTTGGTGGTTTGGCTTTAATTAGTTGTGTTGTGCAAGTTATTTCTTATTGCAGGGGATGTCTGTTTGCAGAATTGTTGCATTTCAGGGATATTGTTTAAGGTCTGTTTAAGGTCATTCCAAAGCATCTCGATCTGATTTAATTTCGGACCTTGATTAGGCCACACACTTTGGGGTGTAATTCTTGGGATCATTGGGATGTTTTTTTGGCAGATGTGAGACAAGCCTTCATTCTTTTTGTTCAAGTTCTTGTTGGTCACTGGTGGTTTTCCTCCTTGAAGCTCTCCCATGGATTCCACTTTTTCCCAGTCTCTTTCTTTTTACTGAATTATAAACTCTGACCTTAACTGAGACGAGTGAGGCCTGCAGTTCTTTAGATGTTGTTCTGGGCTCTTTTCTGACTTCCTGGATAACTCGTTGATAAGCTCTTAGAGAAATTTTGGTAGGCCGGCCACTCCTGGGAAGGTTCACCCCTGTTTTCCCCATTTGTTGAGAATAGCTCTCACCATGGTTCGCTGGACTCACAAATGTACATTTTTTTCCCCAGCTGTTTCTTTAGATTGTGCCATAATGTGTTGCATTTTGACTTCTTTGAGCCTACTTCACTTTGTCAGACCGGTTCTATTTAAGTGATTTCTTGATCCAAGAGTTCTGGCAGTTGTCAAGCTTGAGTGCAGGCGATGAAATTGCACTCAGATTTACAAAAAAAGTGTTAATCACAGTTAATTCATGTTAGTTTTTTTTTTTTTTGCCTTAATAAAATAATTCATCACTTAACAACAGCATATTGTATTATATTATCTAGCAGCATAATCTGTTTGACTATTTCAAACATACAAATAGAATTTGATCCCTTCCCGATTTCTTAGGTTTTTTGCATTTTTTTTCCACATAATTTAATATTAATGAAAGAATAAGTATAAAATATACTAAGACTTCTATAAGAAGATGTAGAAAACAATGTACTGCTATGTGGTTCTTGTAATCGCACAGACGTGTTATTTGTGTCACAAAGGAAGGCTGGTGTGCAACTATTACCCTTAACATGGAGACACACACAATGAGGGACTGCAGGGTCATTGGCCTTCTCCTGGCTGCAATGTCAAAGCGATGGAAGAGAACTAGAGATAAGGATGCAGAAAAGGCAAGTGAAGAAGGAACGGAAGGACAGGATGTGCTCTACTGAATTCAATATGACTCAAACATGAATCTGGTCCTTTCTGGCTCGGCTTCGTGCGAGTGGATGTGAAACTCGTCTCCCCTGATGATTTTATCACACAGCAACTGAAGTTCAGCATAACAAATTCTTCTTTTGCTAAGTCACTGCAAATTTTTTATTTGAATTTCTAAAACTATTTAAAGGCATCTATAACTTGATTTTGCAAACTCAAAAAAAAATGTAGCCAGAGGATCAAATATACAAGATGGCAAAAAATGACATGACCATATAAAGATATTGGACTTCAAAATTGCATTCAGGTTATGGTGAATTCTTGAAAAGATAGCGTGTCTTTCTTCTTGAGGCCACTATAACTCTGTCATCTTAAATCGGGGCAGATAGCATTTCTGCAGTTTCCTCCCACAGCTTGCCAGGTTTTCACATCACAAACTCACTTCAGTTTGTGAAAGCAAGAAATATTTACCTACCTTGTAATTTATAACAATTAAGTTTGTTCTTTTTGTTCTTGCAAAAATTACAGCAACTTTCTCCAGTCAACTTCATAATGACAGAAAATATTTGCATGACCCACTTGTTCAAGAAAAAATGAGTGAATCACATTATGTTTATACATTTAGCAAAAAAGCTGTACTAATTTCACATTGCACTTCTGTTGTTACTTTAGTTAAAAAGGTTGAGAAGACATAAAAAAAAAAACATGCCGTAATTTTCCTGATTTCAGTTCAGTTCAGGAAAAGTAGGTAAGTGTGTAAAGTTTACAGAATAAACACACCCAAAACAAGTCAAACAACACAAAAACATTACCCAAATAGCTGCCTGAATAAATTTGTTTTCAGCAGTTTTTAAAGGATGCCACAGAGTCAAGGGTGCGAAGACAGAAACAGTACAGCGTTCTACAAATTTTGAGGGGATATAAACAATACTTTTATTTTCATTGCATGGAAAGTCAAGAGGAAGAAGGTGCAAACAAAGTGCAAACTGCATCAAGGATTTAAACAACTGCATTGTACTGCTAACACAACATCTCCTCGAAAGCATCTGCACATAGATCATGCTAACACAAAGCTAGCTAAGATCCCAGAGTGATGATGCAGCTCAGCGTACAACACAATTTCATGGCAAAGCGTGTAATAAACATGCTGTGTCCATTTCACGCTTTTGAGAGGCAAAGCGTGAAATGGATACACATGCAGAAGTTGCAGTACATGCAGACGTTGCAGGGTGAGATCATATATTTAAAGACAAGAAGTCGCTAGTGAGCAAGGAAGGTATGTAGTACATTTTATGCCAAAAATGCATATGTTGTTTATATAGTTGTTGTTGTTGTTGTTGTTAATAATGTCTGTTTAAAACCACAGCTCACTGCAACTTACTGCAAATTATGCATGCATCTCCATTTCATGCTTTCGCCCTACAAAGCTGAACACAGAGGGCCGGCTCATCTGTTACATGTTTTGCTGTAACACTGGTTTGGAGTTTATGCTGACCCCAGTCCAGCAGCCAGAGCCTGCTCAGCAGCAGCGTTTTAGGCAGTGATGAGCAGTCAGGATTGTAACAATGTAGCTTCAATTTCTACTTGCACCTCTTTCAATCAATCAATCAATCAATCAATCAATCAATCAATCAATCAATCAATCAATCAATCAATCAATCAATCAAAATACTTTATTGATCCCCAGGGGAAATTATTTAGGTTACAGTGCTCCAGATATTACCAAGACAGACAATAAACTAAAGAAATAAACCATTCCACAGTAGAATTGCAGTGGAGATCAACTTGAAGTCCCTTTGGGTTGGATTTAAGCTCTTTTGTGTTGCTGACTATGTGTTCAAACTTCAACACTAACAGAAAGATCTTGTGTGTGTCCTCATTAGGTTAGGGATTTGTGTCAGTGTGTGGAGCCTGTAGCTTAAGTTTTTCATGGTGTTTACTGGTAATTTTGTGGCATAAACATGAACAATAGTTTTCAGCCTATGTTACACATTATTGCCAAAGCAGTAGTGCAACAAATAAAATTCTCCACGGAGTTGTAAACTAGTGTACTGCATTTTTTAAAAATAGTAATAAGTAATGTGTAATATATTTGTCTTTTCTTTTCCTTCTATTTTTGAATGTGTTTAAGACACAACCATTGGACTTGTTCTGATTCGGTGTTTGTGTTCTTATATATGTTTTTTTTCTCTGGAAAAGACACATTTTATTTTAAGATGCTGACCATTAAGTTCCCCGTTGAAAGAACCCACCTCATTAGTCTCTGCAAGTCTAGACTGATTATTCAGTTCACCCCTTCTGCTCATCTCCCACCAAAAGTCAAACATTTAGTCATGAGCAGGAAATAATTGTCCACGACACAGATAGAATTAGTAACATACATATCTGCTGCAGTCAATGAGAGCTTGTGTCTGTGACTTTTTTTCTTTCCAGAATAATATATTACTGAAACAAAAGGCAAAGGAAGTGGGTACAGGGAAGGGAGGGGTGAGGATGGTGAGGAGGAAGAGGAGGAACTCATTAGTGAAAGAGTT
Source organism: Hemichromis elongatus (assembly GCA_015108515.1). Lineage (NCBI taxonomy): Eukaryota > Metazoa > Chordata > Actinopteri > Cichliformes > Cichlidae > Hemichromis > Hemichromis elongatus. The sequence goes on along the minus strand of VUQR01002260.1, from coordinate 66,098 downwards.
TAAGTGGAATGATGAGAAGAAGCTGGAGGGAAGGACAGGATGAGATAAGAAAGGATTTAAAGTGGGAGAGAGAGCAAGAGAAAGAGAGAAAAAGGAGGGGAGAGGGGGAAGGATTTGGGAGGGAAGTGTCACTTTTAGCATTCTTCACTGGGGAGGGTTGGGGGTATCATCTCATCCAAGCCTTAATCCTGGTTTATATTTAGAATCTAAGATATACAAAGATGAAAATTCTGCTAAGTGCAGGTTTAAAATAATGTACTCCTAATCACTATATGGTGCTTAACTGCTAGAGTTAATGGAAATCAAGAGTCTGACTTTAGAGGCATTCCTTTTATGAGGAGGAACTGTGACATTTTAATGACGTATTAAAAAATATAAAGTTTGGGCAGAAGTCTGGAGCCACCCATTTCTGGGAAGTATGTGCAGCAATTTATTGCAATGTGCAAACATCAATTGTACTGTTGCACAACAAGACAACTAAAAAAATATCAGGAAAGTCTGACTCCTCCGAAGAAAAATATAAAGCAACAAGTGATATTTTAATACTTTTGTCAGTCTGCTACTTACAGAATTTAACAGTTGTCTGTACACACAACACTGGTCATCCCTTGACTTTTGTACATTTTTATGCTTTATATGACTCATGAGTCAGTAAGAAAAGAAAAAGCAGTCCTCTGAAATATTCAGTTACAAGGACTGGACTGACAAAAATGAGTGAAAAAGCAACCATTGCCCAAAGATGCATTTTTAAGGACCTTGAAAAAGGAAGTAAAAATTACAAGAAAGTCTGGCTTCTTGGAAACAAAATTAAAGAACTGACAGTTGGCTCAGGAGTTTTTCACGCTGCTGTGTCATGGGACACACATGCCACTTGATGTATGCTCTTTGTGTTCGCTTGCCATTACTGTAGACATAAGCCTTTCTCTCTATTTCTACAGCTGTTAAATTGTGACTTTTATTACTTGGGGCTGTTGTATCATCTTTGAAGCAATACCTTAGTTGCCAACCAAACAACACTAAATGTTTTATTAAGCTACAAAAGCTGCTTTATATTGGTAGCAGGACTCTTATTTATCAGTGGATAGTTAGCCATGTTGTTATCTTCCCGGTCTCTTGACTTTCTAGTAAAGTTTTGAATGTCATACTCTGGGTGCAAATAAAACCGGGAATGTGATGAAGTTCAAAGATTTCCTGAGCCTGCACACCTTTTTTCTTTTTGTTCCCTCTCTCTGTCACACACATGCATATCAACACACACACAAACACACACCTGGGTCCCCAGTGTGTATGCTTGTAAAAGACTTCCTGAAATACCCTGTGATTGTCATCCCATGGGACTTTGCAGCAGAATGATCTGATTTTCTCAGCTTCCCTTTTTGTGCATCTTTAACACATGCACATACATTCTCACAAACACAAGCAAACACACAGATGGACAATCAGGATGGAAGCAGCGTCAGAATGTCGCTTGCAGTTGAACAAGTGTGTGTGTGCGTCTGTCTGCGAACGTGCGTGTGTGTTCTGCGCCTTGAGTCTCAGATCTGCAGGCCTTGCCAGTCAATATTCTTTCTATGTAAGTAAGTTGCGGGGCAATTTGACTGTGTGAATGTGCATGTCAGGTTGTGCTTGTGTGTGGTTACATCGCTCACATTCTACATATGAGTGTATTTGTCCCTCTCACTTATCTCGCTAGTCACCTAATGCGAATTCACAGAGAGCACGCGCTACCAGTTTTCTTTCATAAAACCTCCTTCTTACGCATCTGCCTTAAGCCAGCCACTTGACTTTAATGCTCCATCTAAAACACTCCTACGTCCTCAGAAAACGACATCATGCCTGTGATGTGCTGCAAACATATCACTGCTACTGTTTGCCTGAGGGGCTTGTCAAACACAGATGTAACTGTCATCAAAATCCCACTTCCTAACATGCGTGCCACATGCTACTGCTGCTGTGTGTTTTTTTGCTTTTATGCAGGGCAGTGGGCTTTAATGCAATAATTACTCTACACATATCCCTTTTTATTGTGTGAAAGGCTACACATTACCATAATTTTGACACACAAAATTGATATTCTTCATAACAGTGAAAGGGCAGGTTGGTTCCTAATAAGAATGATTATCACTTAGACTGTTTGTAGATATTTCATTACCTTTAAGCTTTATCAGTAGCCCAATAACAAACTTCAGACCAATTTTTTACCTGCTTTAAGCCACCCTTCTTTGCCTGTAATTCTTAATTTCACCCTTTTCATCCTTTTTTCTATTTTTATTTCATTCCTCTGCTTTTTTTTTTTCATTCATTCCTTAGTCCTACATGAGCTGCTAGGCTATAGAAACCCATGCCATGACGCTGTTGTATGCTTTTGTTAATGCCAGAGGAGATTTTGAACTCCGCAGTTATTGAGTCAGCGGAGCGTTGGTGACTTTTACGCACTGTGTGCCTCGGCTCTCGACTCGGCTTTGTAATATTACGTGGTCCGAATCTTCGTGGCTGAGTTGCTGTGGCTCCTAAACACTTCCAGTTTGCAATGACACCACATACTGTGGATTATCTAGGAGGGAAGAAATTTACTGACTAACTGAAGATAGAGGCATCCTGGATATTATCACCTGTGACTGAAAAGATCTGAATTCAGAGATTAAGTATAGCCCAACATTGTTGTCTATATAATGTATTCTGAATGGCCTATGAGAGAAAAGCTTGGAAGATAGATTCATATTTGGTCAAAATTGCTTTCATGGTTCAGCATCGTGAATAAAAATTATACTACTGTGAAGTGAAATGTGGCTATATCTTTGTTGAAGCCAGCTGCTGGCAGACTGGTGGTGGGAAGTGAGGAGACAGATGGATAAGGTATTGAGGTAGCTGGACGTTAGCATGCCAAGGCTAGTGATTTGCATGCATAGGCTAGCAACTTAGCTCTACACTATATAAAATATGGAGAAAGTTTCCCAGTAGGAAAAAGTCATGTCGTTAGCCACTGACTGTGTGGTTTCACAATCAGAGCCTCTTCTCCTCCTCAAATCTCTCTCTTTTTTTTTTTTTTGCAAACGAGATGGTGAAACGCTCAGCGTGAGGCTTTAAAACACACCACTAGCAGATGTCATAGTAGCTGTGTCCATCTTTATACTGTCTACAGAGCTGTCTATTCTTGGCTTGTCATTAACAAGAACAGGCTAATTACATTACCTAAAAAAGGTTAATTCAGTTCACAACATCCCAACAAGAGTCACCTCAAGATGTTTTATATTGTAATATAAGGACCTTATAACAGAGAGTTTCCAAAGTTAATTCGCCTGTTTCGCTTTTTCTTTTCTGTTTCAGATAGCACATTTCCTTTCCTTTCCTGACTCTTTGGCTTATCTGCTAAGATTGTGAGGGCACATTTAAAAATTCAGTGATATCTATTTGTTCTGGAAACACAAGTGATAGCTGCCGGCAGTAATATGCTGTCTTTGGCTTTAATGTGCCAGTGGCATACAAACAAAGAACAGCAACAGACACTTTTTTAACAATTTAGCCTTGCCATGCTAATGTTGAGTAAAGTCAATAGTTTGTCAGCAAGCTGGCTCATCAGCTACCAGTGCTTCTCATTGGTCAAATTCTCCTCAGACTTCTCAGTAGTATCATTTTTTGTCCACAATGCTGGCCCCCCTGTACCTTTGTTAAGTCAATACAGCGGGTATTTAAAGGTGGTATCATTTTTAGCATAACAGGTGGCTGAAAAATACTCCTACAACCGTTATTCTCCAAAAATACATTTAAATTGCAAACAAAACACTCAAAGTGTATAAAGACAGTGTGCCAGTTCAAAGAAATCACAATAAAAACAATAAGGTGAATAAGGAGGAAAGTGTTTTTGCACGTTGTGGGGCGAATTATGTCAGAAGAGTTTAGGTTGCAGACTCAACATGCCACAAGCAGGACAAGTTATACATACGGAGAAAAGTTTTCTGTTCTAGTTACTACAGACTGGCCATTTGCAGGTAGCTGTTATCCACACACACACACACACACACCTACACACACACACACACACACCCCTACACACACACACACACACACACACACACACACACACACATACACACACACAATCTCTAG
>VUQR01002260.1:42116-56614 GCA_015108515.1 Hemichromis elongatus | reverse complement strand
CAAACATTTATACACTGAACATAAATAATACGATATTTTATATTATAAATATATTTCCTAACAAATGCACGATTTACCTCATGGAGACTTGATCTTTGCCTCCAAAATAGAGGAAGAGTCTCAAGAGTTACTCGTGGGGACATCCACACAAACATTATTTCATATTTGCTATTTGATAACAGTCAATAAGTGAAAATTTCAAAAACTAAAGAGGAGGTGAGAGAAACATCTGTCAACCATGTTATGTGTGTTGGAACGCTCACTCTGCAACGTCACAAACAGCAACCAGCTGATCCGAGCAGAGTCTGGCTGAGCGCAGAAGAGTAATCTGTCACTTTGACATCAAATCAGTGCAGTTTTTTTTAGCTCGTCTTAGTAAGGAATCATAAATAAGTACATTAACTAATATTAAAAATCTGTTTAGATATCAGCCAATACATCAGATTTTTCAGTCACCAAATATCGGTACCGATATCAGTCGAGTTCCAGATCATGCTGGTCTTCCTTGAATTTAATAAGGCAATCAATAGACAGGAAAGTTGATATGTCAGAAGCAAAGATTAAAATTTGCTTTCCTTTTATTAATTTTACATTTCCTAAACCGTTATCCTATTCTTTCAGGTTTATGAAGTTTATTTTTTATTTTTTTCTCAGCCCCTCTCCAAATTTTGAATGGATGGAAAGAATAAAGACAGAGTCAGCCAGCACCTTGTTTTCTTTTTTAAATCAAGACTGCTATTGTGGATGTATCCGTAAGCATTAAAAGATGGGATGAAAATAATTGGTGAGCATAGCGAGAGATAACACTTCTTCATCTTTAGAAGAATCTTTTACAAACAAGCAACATGATACAGGCGTGAAAAGGGGGGAAATGAAAGTGAAGCAAAAAAAAAGGAGGAGGAAGAGGAGAGAAATATTTTCCCTTTGGCTGATTTGGCTATAAATATGTGACTCATAATGATTTGCAAATTAGGGCAACTGTTTTTTCCCCCTACCACTGTACCCCGTCTATCTATTTCTTTTTTTTTTTTTTTTGCTCTCCGTTTCTTTCTCTGCTCTCTCTTACTCTGGATCTCTATTCCTCAATCTCTCCCACAGTATTCCCACATGTAAAGTGTGCGCCTGTGTGCATATAGATGTGTGAATGTTCATTAATTTGACTGCAGTCGGCAGGGGTGTGATGGGAAGAGGAAAAAGCTCCCTAAACAAATCACACTCTTATCTGTTATCTGGCCCAGCCAATCGCATGCAGATCTTATCAGTGACATCAACAAAATGCTCAGAGAGAGAGTAGAAGGAATGAGTGATGAATAAAGAGGTGAACGGAGGAGATGTACCAACAGAGGCGCGAGGAGAGGGAGAGGAGGGACACGAAAATGCGCAGAAGAAGAAGAAGAAAAAGCAAAGCTAAGATAAAAGAGGGAGACAATGGAAGGAGGATCAGAGAGAGGAGGAATGAGAAAGAGGGTTTTGCGAGACTAAAATAGACCAAGTCAAATGAGAAAACTAACAAACCGTATCGAGCACCACCAGAACTGTGTGCAAGTGTGTGTTAGTGTGGTTCAGTGCTGCCATTATTAGGTGATGTAAAGAGCTAATGCGCTGTTAAATAAAAGCAGCACTTGCTTCATTATTCATGGTGTCTAAGGTCACGAGCCTGACAATTATGTTTGTGTCTTTTCATGTGTGTGTGTGAGTGCGCGTGTGTGTGATATGCATGATGTATGATGCATGCATGTGTGTGTGTGTGTGTCTTGCCAAATTCTTGGCCACAACTCAGTCTCTCTTTAAAGAGGATTTGAAACTTTGAGAGCTACAAAGTGGGTCAGCAACTTTGTCTCCTCTCCTCTCCTCTCATCTAATCTCCTCTCCTCTCCCCTCCTCCCCTCCCCTCCCTTCCCCTCCCCTCTCCCCTCTCCTCTCCTCTACCTTCCACTCTTCTCTCCCACTGCAAATTCACATAAAACGAACATGACTTTCAAGGGTAATGTCAGGAGCATCTGCATCGGTCAGAGTCCCGTTTGAAACGCTGTACCGCACCAACCAGAAGCAAAGAAAAATTGAGAGAAATACCAAATCCTTGCTTTTTTTTGGCGTGTGTGTGTGTGTGTGTGTTGGGGTGGCATTACGGGAAGCCTTCGATGCGTTTGAAAGCGCGTGCTGCTCAAACCTTGCTGTACAAACGTGTTTGTGACCCAGTTGAGTCTCTCCCCCTCTGTTGTGCGAGCACTGATCCACAGATGCTCCACTCCACTCACGACTCGAGTCAAATAGCATTACTGTCCTTAGTCCTCATACGAGAGATCGCAGCGAGGCCGCGTGAGGACGACCCTGGTGTTCTTCAAGATGTTCAGCCCCTAACCAGCATCACAGATGACTCATTTCTGTTTTCCATCGCACGCGGCTTTTAACTAGCGCACATGGTCTTTTGCGTTTCCTGTATGTTCTCTACAAATAGCGACTGCTTCATATGTTTTAGTTTCAGTATTTCTTTATCTGGAGAAAACTGTATGAAAACAGATCTTCTTTATATTAGTTTGATACAACATTAATGCATCAATCGATGTGGTTTAAATTGCTACATGTACTGAAAGTATGTAAAGTTAGAGGTATGAATCCATATGTACGAACTAAAAAACAAAAGCCTCTGGCTGGAGAGGTCAAACTTATTTTACACTGAGAACCAAATACAACCTACTTTGATTTTAAATGTTTTTAAATGTTAAACATTTAATCCCTGAGGCATCACAATATAAGACAAATAAGTGCAATAGCAATAGTGCAGCTCAGTCTTTCTAAATGATAAATGTGTAAAAGTACAGAAAAGGCTCTGGTAGCTCACTGCCCAGACTTTTCCGTATCTACTGCTTAACTTCTTTGGTGTAGTATGAATGGCTTGGCTACTCTGGCCCCCAGGCCTTATGTTTGACACCCCTAAATTGGGCTGACCAAGAAAAAAAAGATCATCACAATGCAATCTTAGCTTGTTTGATGCTTCATCCCCTCCAAATATTTGATTTGCTTTTATATGAGACAATTTAAAGGCAGTGGATCATAATTTTTTGTTTAAATTAAAGCAAATATTTGGTGTTTTTTCCCCCAAAATTCCAATCTGAAACTTTGTTGATGTCGATTAAGTGCACATAAATGACTAAATTACTACCTGTGGCAACACTAATGATTATCAGAAATATAAACAGAATTAATTAGCCATAACATTTCACACCAATGTAAGTTTAACTTTGTACGAACTTGAAAACTGTTTTACGCTGTAATATTTTTGTCTTCTGCTTGTGGCAAAAAAATTTAAGTTAAAAAAAATGAAAAAAATTGATACTTTTTGCCTTTTCAGCTGACCCCTCTACTTCAATCTTTCACACTCCACTTTTTTTTTTGTTTTTTGCCCACTCTCATTGCTCTTGTGGCCAGAAATGTAAGTGACCCATCTGTGATGGTAAAAGGTACATTAGGCATTAGGGAGTTCCCCTCTAGCCCTATTCATGTGTATGTGTGTGTGAAACGCTGTGCATGTTGTTAACAGATATCGCCTGATGGAGTCCTCCCAGGAGTGCTGTCCGTCTGCTTGGCCAATGAAATTAAGCCAATTACGCTGCAGGCCTCGCTGGCAGCCAATCAAAGAGAAATGGGACAGCTTAGTGATGACAATAGGGTTCGGAGCATAGCGCTTATATTGTACTTTGCTAACATAAAAGAAAGTTTCTGAATGAAAATGCATGTATGTTTTTGAGATAACATACCCTACAGCCTCTCACTATTCTCTTCCTGCTTCTTTGATGGTGTAATGCTACAGTGGATGTATTACGCTCATGTATATGGCTCCGTGTTATTATTGTTGGACTTGGTTAAAAGCTCATCAGTTTGCCCTTGTCTGAAACAGTGTTTTGGCTACTGTTGGTTTAAGACCATCCTTATTTTAAGCCAAGATTCATCTGCCTCCTTCACATGTCAGTGTGGAGCTTCTAAATACAAACCATAAACCTCTCATTTGTCATTCTTAATTGGAAATAGCTTTTTCTGAAATCCAGTTCACACAATATAAGAACAAACGCAGGAGCACAAGGTTTATTTGATAAATTGCCTGCTTATTGTGGGACGTATCTGTAATCGGGGATTTAGCAACGATGGCGCAGGATGTAAAGATGAAGGAAAGACTTTAGGTGTTCTGAAACCGAGTTCGTAGAGCATGAGGTAGATCTGACTATGAAACGTGAGGACACCCCATGCTTATTGACTTAAAAGTAGGCCTTGTCATTCACAATTTAGAGCATACTCAGGCTAGTTCTCCTTTGTGACTGCAATAAGTGCCATTGTTTACAAAATAGACTGCTTGTCTTAGGTAATATGTCCTCAAAAGTGTGAATGAGCCCATAAATTCATCAGGAATGCATTACTGAGATCTGTCGTAATTCAAAACGGGCCAGCGTCTGAAAGATTTTAATCGGTGTTTTGCAGTCAGCTATGTCGCCCCCTGCTGGCCGTAAAAAATACATTAAAAATGCACATTTAAGGCACTCCCAAGTCGGCCATGTTAAAAAAAATGATGTTGATGATTTATGATTGCAGTATTTTCTCGACTGTTGCCCACGTTTGTAAAACGGCTTGCAAGAGTAGGTAGAATGATATAGAACACCTTCACTGCAAAAACTCAAAATCTCATTAAGTATATTTGTCTTATTTCTAGTCAAAAAATATCATCACTCTTAAAATAAGACACAAGATATTTTTGCTTAAAATAAGTGCAAAAAATCTGCCAATGGAACAAGTGAAAATGTTCTAGTTTCGGGATTCATTATGTTAAAACAAGTTTATATATCTCACTGAAATGATACTCTTTAGCTAAATGTGTCCTTTTTTAAGTGTAATGAGATATTATTGACTAGAAATAAGACAAATATACTCTGTAAGATTTTGAGTTTTTGCCGTGTAGCTACGTTGCCCATCTTCTTCACCAAAACTTGTTAAAATCCATTTTTGTGTTATTTGTGGCACAAGAAGCTGCATTCACAGTTTCTTGCGCTTTCTTTTAATCTCACTGTCATCCACAGGTGGATGCTCAAAGTAACGTTGTGCCCTGCCTGAGATCATACTGATGGAAACAATATTAAGGCTGTCTTCTCTCTGGGACATCAAACGCAGCCACAAGCTCATTATTCAAAACCTCGGTTGCGTGCACGATACGGATCCATATGTATATGTTACCAAAAAAAGGAAAAAGCATAATATTTCTACTTTAATAACAAATGTGTGGGTGGGAGAGGAGTTAAGCAGTGCTCCCGTGAAAGATGCACAGAGAAAAATTTCCTTCATTGCAAACCATCTTTTTCTTTCCTGGTCAATGTCAGGATGTGATTAAGGACAATGATCAACATTTCTTAGAAAGAAAAAAAATATCTTTTTATATTGGGATGAAGCGAGCAATATATCTTTAATGGCTGTCATAACAAATGATCATTTCTATTTTTCTTGGTATATGGTGTAGAAAACTGTTGATTACTATATTTTAGATCTGATAGCAGCTGTTCCTGCTGCTTCCTTTCATTAGATCAAACACCGCTGTGTCATTAGCACACATACAAGTGACTGATGCAGATATTTCATCTCACTCGGAAGAAATAACAGAAAAAAAAAAATTCAGTGCCTAACTGTCACTGTAACACCTTCAACATAGTATATAAATCTATGTCTATATATGTCTCAATGCCTCATCCGATTATCGTTTTTACTTCATCATCGCCTTTTAATCTTTCTGCTTGTTTTCTCTTTTTTCCCCTCCTGCTCTCTGCCATTGTTGCAGCCTTCCCCTCATCTGTCTTTCTGCCACTCATTCCATCCATTCCTCCTGCCCTTCCTGCTCTGTGTCATCCTCTTCAAAGTAGGTCTCTTGGTGTCAGTAGCTGTCGGTGGCAGCGGTGATGAATCACTGATACTGCCAGCATAGTTAGCAGTGACCGTGGCAGCTGACTGATGCATCTCTGTGGGGGAAACTATCATCACATTATGCGGTATTGATTTGCCTCCATATAGTTGTATGTCAGAGTAAGAGCGGGTTATGTGACCTGGATGAGGCATGCTCCTTTTTACTATGTTATGTTTTAGCATATAGGTTTTGTGAGTAAAGTGTGAGAAAATCTTTATAAATGATGATGATGATGATGATTTTGTGTAGATCAGTATTTTACACCTTACATTTCCTTTAAACAGCAGTAGGCGTGCTCTAGGGGGAAGGTTTCTCACCATTGGACAGCGACTGACTAGCACTGTTGGCATCAACACCAACAGTGCTGTCTTTGCCCCTCCCCCCACTAGCAGCTGAACGCATGAATAGTTCACAATACTTCACGAGGAATAAAAAGTATAATTTGTGTTTCAACAATAATGAAGTATTAAGCACTTATCATAAATGTTAACCTTATCAGTGCATACAATAACATGGTGAATGTAAGTAGAGCCTATGATGTAGTGTACACAAGTAACTGATGCCATTGACAGAATTTATACCTGCGTGGCTCTGTTGACAACTGTGTGTAGTTACAACTAGATGCACATCATGTTTTGGCAGATGCTTTCAGAAAGTGTGTATTTTTTATAACAGCACACCTATATCCCATATAAATAGTTATTAGCACGTACCAATAGCCTCATTAGCCATCTTTTAAGCTATCATTAGGATAGTGACCAGTGACTAAGGCTAAATGATGAAAAGATAACATTATTGTTGCTAGCAAGCAAATGTTATCAGTCCTGCCTGTACATAACGTTAATAGTTAATTTAACAGAATAACACAATTATTTGTATCTAAAATATTTTACACTTCTCTCAAAGTTTCAGATTTGAGCTGAGAAAAGTCATGGAGTAAGTAGACAGAAACTGTGGCAGACATGACACGAAATAACAACTCCATAAACAATGAAGCACAGCACAACCCCCTAAAAGTATTCTTGGCTTTTTTTGTTTTGGGCTTTTTTGCACTAAATTAGAAAACCTAAAATAATGTTGCCATAGATGTTTCTTTTTGGACTGTTCTAATGTAATTGTGGTATTGAAAGTAGTGCTGAGTTTGAAATCCAAGTATCCCAAGGACAATAGCACAAATTAAAGTTTGTTTCATCCAAAGTAGGAAAGTACCAAACCTTCAGTAACTAAATCTAGAATATGTTGTTCTTGGGTCTTGGCTAGGCTATTTTAAAAAATAACCATTAATTAAAAGGTGAATAATTTTTATTGGACAGTAGGAAATAAGCTATAGAGACTAAACTTTGTTTTTTTAATTTCTGCTTTAATTTTATTCATTTCAACATATGAATCTATTAGGAGTGACGTGTTTTTGGAGTCAGTCCCAAGTGGCTGGGGCACTTGTACACTGGCTTCATTTCTCAGCCCTGGAGTTGGCTTCTTTCATAAAACCCTCAACATGGAAGCAAAAATCGTCTTCCTTAAACACGAGATTTACATCTGGGAGATTTACCACCAAATATAAGTTACAGTATACAGAATTTGATCAGTTGCATTTGACAGCTGCAGGACTATGCTCTTTATGGTTTGCTTCACTTGAATGTAAAAAAAAAAAGTATCCACACACATTTAAACAAGTGTTGGAAGAAATGTAATTGGATTCAGCTACCAATGAACTGTGGGTGAAAAACAGCGTGATCCCAATTTTTAGGTATTAGTTTAGACAGTCTGTTAGGCTGTCTGATTTTAACTGGCTATGGTCATTTGCACTGGCTGATTTGTCCCCATTTATCCCAAGATGCTTTCTTCAACGACTCTAGCTGAAAGATCAAACTATGCACCTAAAGGTAAATCTAAGGTATCCTAATGCTGTTCCTGAAAACATAGCATTAAGCTAAAAATGATTTCACACCAGTTACGTATTCATGCTCCCCCACGTCATCTCAGCCTTTCTTCTGGGCTGTTTTACGACTCCATAAATGTAGGTCTAGGGTGTTTTGTTCCTGTGTAAATCTGCCCTTTGAGGCCTTTGATTTCCTTGTTTTTCCTGGGTGGTGGGTGTTCTTCCATTCTGTTTGAGCTGAGGTTTATATTATGTTGTTTGTGTCTTTGGAATAAACTCAGCATGATACACAGCCCTCTGGCTCAGATACACACACATACAAGACTTATCTCCTTACCTTGAGTAGACGGTGTGCAAGACGTGCATCCTTGTGTGCACAAACATCGCAATGCGACCACACAGTGTGTGCCATTTGTGACCTACGTGTTTGCATGCAGCTTTCTTATTCATTATAATTTCCTAATAAACAGCCCCTAAACTTTACAGTATGATGTCTCCCTTTTTTTTCTTCGCATTGTACCAAACTCTCATGTTAAACGCTTCCTGTTCTTTAAAACTCTTTAAGGCGACTGCACACTAAAAGCTTCCATACAGGATTACTTTATTCCGTACTTAGAAAGAAAACGTGTTTCAACAAGTAATCCTTACAAAGAGGTTTCTTCTCAAAATATTACTTATGTATTCAATAAGGGGGTGCAGCGACTTCCAAATTCATCTTCCTATTTTATTGTGATTAGCACCACAGCTCATGTCGTGGGAAACTAAGGATTTATTTAAAAAATGGGGGAAGGTGGAGGGAAAGACGGGAATTAGGCAACCAGGTACACAGCAAAAATACCGGGACTAATTATGATGGTTATGGCTGCTGATTTTGGCAATTTTCGATAGTGATGATAATTTTCATAATGATCCCCACATTTTCTGTCTGTGTGGCAGGTGTGAAAATGCACAGTATGTCAAAGCAGAGTGAGAGCAGAGATAATAGTGCCGAGATAAATAAGCCGGGCTGTGGTGGAGGAAGAGGCCACTGTAATCAGATTACTACATTTTTGGGTGATCCCTCTGCCGCTGTACTCTCATCATTTGCAAATGTCTGTCACTTTAGACTTCTTCTTTTATGCTTTAGTTTTATGTCCAAATAAAAAAAAAGTTTACAGAAATAATAAGACTAGCTGTTCATTTCTAATAAAAGGATTTTTAAGGTAAAATGTTAAATTACCTTCCAAGAATTGAGGATGGCTGTTTCTGCTTAGGTGTAAGATTTGGTTCCCAGAGGAGGGTAGCAGCATATTGGCTTTATTAGAAGATATAGGGAGTGAGTGGGAGAGGGTAAGATGGATAGAGGGAGGTGAGAAAAGACAGGGCCTCTGGATGGAGAGCTAACGAAAAAGAAAGGAAGACATAGAGAGGAAGATATTGGACTTATTAGAGAAGTGAGCGAGTGGGAGAAGAGGGCAAGCACAGGGAGACAAATGGAGAGAGAGAGAGGATGGGAGAGAGAGGGAGAGGAATGGAGAGAGAGGATAGAGAGAGAGGAGGGAGGGATGATGTTATTTTGTCAGTGTTTCCCCGTGGGGACTCGAATGCTTGTTAAAAAGTCCTGACAGAGGAACCACAGCAATAACACACACGTACGCAAACATACACGCGTGCACACGGGCAGTGTTCCTGTGTACTAAACTTCCAATAGGTCTCTGTTTCCCCTCTGTGTGTGTCTGTGTGTCTGTGTGTCTGTGTGCGTGTTATCTGCTAAAACGGACTGCATACACGCCAAAAATATTCCTCTGTGACGTCAAATACAGCCTCGCTCTCTGTCTGTGTGTGTAGCCGCTATTGCAGTTGAAGGCTACTGTTTCCCTACAATTATTATCCAACACAAACAAAGGATCTATGCCTCCCCCCGCTTGTTCACACCACAGCATATCAACAGCCTTTAAAAGCACACTTTCTTATTCAGAGTGCCTCTCAGAGATCTGCTTATTGTTTTAAAACGCTGTGATCATGTAAATCCCAGAGAAACATTTGCATATTCGTTAGCCAGTTTTGGCAGAACAATGTTGCCGTGAGTAGAAGGACATTTCTAAAGTTCAATGTGAGACTATAAAGAAGCCCTTAAGAGCCTTACCTTGACTTCCATATATGTTTATATGCAGCTTTGAGTCAATCTTGTGACATTTGTGAATGTGTACATTCAGCAGCCACTTGCACATAGCTAGTAACAGGTTGAACCCTCTCTTGCCTTCAGGACTTCTTTAATTCTTTGTGGCACAGATTCAAGTGCTGGAAACATTTCTCAGAGATTTTGGTCCATATTGACATGACAGCATCACACAGATCTGGTGACTGTAGACGGCCAAACTGTGTCATGGATGATTATTCTGCTGAAACCAGCGATCAGAAGTGGGTACAGTGTGGAGGTACAAGGATGGCCACGGTCAGCATCACTACTCAGGGAGGCAGTGGCATTTAAATTGTTCTCAGCTGGTACTAAGGGCCCATAGTGTGCCAAGAAAACAACATTATACCACCACCAGTCTTAACTGCTGATACAAGACGGGATGGATCTATGCTTTCATGTTGTTTTTGCAAATTCGGACTACCATCTGACTTTTGCTGGATGTTTATCCAATTTTTTATTGTCCAATTTTGGTGCATAAACCCTTGTTTTGCTGTTTCAAATGACAGGAGTTGCACCTGGTCTGTTTCAAGCTTCAACTAGTTGTGCATTCAGCGACGCTTTACTTTATGCCTTGATTACAATAAGTGATTATTTTGATTTATGTTGCTTTCTCTTGAACTTGAAGCAGTCTTGGCCTTTCTCCTCTGACATCAGCAAAGCATTTTCACCCAGAGAACTGCTGCTTGATGGATATTTTCTCTTTTTCAGACCATTCGCTTTAACCCATAGCGATGGATGTGTGTAACAATCCCAGCAGATCTGGAGTTTGTAAAACCCAAACCAGGCCATCTGGTACCAACAACTGCACCATGTTCACAGTCACTTACATCACCTTTCCTCCCCACTCAGATGCTTAATTTGAACTTTATTACTTTGTCTTAACCATGTCTACCTAAATGCTTTGAGTTGCTGTCATTCTCTATTCAGCTGAACAGGTGTGACTAACAAAGTGACCAGTGGGTGTAAGTTTAACTTTTGGCCTTGATATCATTAGCTTTCAAATAATGACACAAATGGGCATCTGATTATGATATGTCCATTATGTATACCTGACATTGTTTTGGCTTGATCATGCAATAAACATGTTGTAGGGCATAATAATCTAGACAATACAGCAGGTTTTCTTAAACCACACAGAGCATTTAGTGGGAGATAAAACATAATTATCCATTTATCAGGTTTCGTCACAAAGGAATGACGTGTCGGCCTGTGTAATGCACCGGTCTATGAATATTTGACTGTTACAAATGTAACCAATATCTATCCAGAAAGGCAGCATGACATTTAACCCACATTTGTTAGGATTAAGCCATGTTTAACCTCTCTGCCTTCCTCTCACATCTCGTCCTATATACATATATTCATAATGGCAACATTATTCACAGTTCATCAAAGGCACAACAGAAGCAACCATTCAAATGGTTAGCTCTCTATTCTTTACTAAAAAAAAATGCAATGCAGTGTTTGTTATGCAAATTTTTTTTTTCCTATTAGAAGACAAAAACAGTTTACATAAGCCGGTAAAAATATACAGTTTTTGATACAGTGCAGCAAAAAAAAAAAGAGCTCGTCGGTTTTTTTTTGTTTGTTTTTTTTGTCTGATTTGCTCATTTTGCCAGTGACTCAAAGAAGTTGGGGCTAGGATAAAAAAAAAAAAGTTAGGTTAGCAACTGGAAAAATAATTAATTTTGAACTGCTGAAAATAAATACATTTTTTACAAAGTGAAGTAAATAGTGATACCTGATAATTGGGGTAGGGAGTTGACAAATAAGACTGCAATTTAAAACTCATTAGGAGGTGGACAGACAAACATTGATGATCTTGTTTGAGAAAATGACCTGTAATTGGGTGAGCTGTATCAAAAACATTGATAAAGACTGCAAAGACTTGTAGGTTTTGGCCTCCTAAGTGGCTTAAATTCTATAACGTTGTGCTCCTTTTCACTTTTAAAGCATATGTTTAGATATTAGTATAGGGATGGCATCCGCTGTTTGTGACTGCTTAAGTGGTCAGTGGTCATTGCTGTTTGCTTCCCTCGGTTTTTCCTCCTTCTTTGTTTTTCGGCACCTATTTTTATGCCTGCTTATATTTAGCAACTGGCCACTGAGGAATTCTTGTCATATCAGTGTGTTTCTCCTCCCATGAACCCAGCAGATAGCCTGCTATCTGTGGTTAATATGTGATATGAAGATATGTATGACGTGTTTACTTCATTATCAGGCCTTTTGTCTAGGTGAGCGTTTGCCTCCCAATCTCAATTCACGATACACACTTATCTGTGTGTGTGTGTGTGTGTGTGTGTGCGTTTCTGAGCTTTATATGTATGTGTGTGTTTGTGTGTGTGTATGTCATAAGACTAGACAGTGCAAGATGCTATCAGCAGTAGAGGATATGAGGACTACTATTTATAACTCCCCTCTCAGTCTCAATAGACATGCTGTCCTGCCCCGTGGGGTAGGTGCATGTTTGTTGTGTGCATCGCTGTTGCTGTGTTCGAGTGCATGCAACAGAGTGGGAAATTTAAAAGTGGAGGGAGACCGGGAATGTGACAGACAGGGGCGAAAGGGAACGAGCCGTGAGTGACAGCCTGCGCGCTAATTTGCGCGCACGTGTGTTTGTGTGTGCGCGCCACTAGCTCAAGGTGTGAGTGGAAAGCAAAGACATGTCACACTTGACAGGGGTGAAATGAGAGGAAATGATTGGCTGTTTTCTGATGTCACGGATTGTGAGCTGTCCTAATTAGAAACAGTCATACACTGCTTAGTCACTTGAACAGCCTCCTCTCCACTGCTCTGCCCATTCCTCCCTCCCTCCCTCTGTAGTGTAGGCTTCTATCTGCCCTCCAGCTTTCCTTTCTGTTTGTGTCTGACTCTGATTTCATGTACGTGGAACTTTTTCTGCCTGCCACTCTTGATTTGAGTCTCCAGTGGTTCTCTAAACATAAACTTCCTTTTTCTTTAAGGTCTCTTTTATTAAAATACCAATTTTTAAGACTACCAAAGTCAGGTTCACAATGTTCTCATTGCACTTGTTTCTGTTTATGCTCGTAAAATGAAATTAAGCCCAAACTAAACCCAGTCAGTTTCTACGTGCAGTTGGCTTCTGCTGGGATTGCAATATATCATTTCCCTGAATCTGCTATTATGAGATTCAGGGAAATTAAAGAGACACAATTTGGCTCGCATGAATGAATACAGACACAAGCCTCACTTGACACCAGCAAGGAGTAATTATTTTAGGGAAAGGGAAGATTTTTTTTGGTACTTTCCTCTCCTGGGAAACCTTAAAGCTTGAAAAGCTTCAGATGGGCAGAAACAGGCAAAGAAAAAAAGCACACTACTAAAGCGCAGAAACACATGTAAACACAAAATATCAGTGGATCAGAAGTCTTGGGAGATTATTCATAACCAGTGTTAGTTTTTGCCAAATTAATTTTGCATAAATGTTGCCTTTGGCATCAATATACTGTTCCTGTCTAGGAAAAAAAAAGAATGCATTTTGAAATTTGGTGTTTTTCCAAGGAGTTAAATTGCTCCTTTATGGGTGAGAAAGTTCCTAGAAATCTATTATGCTGAAAAATGCAGTGTCCTCAACAAAAGTTACTGTGGAACAATAAGTATGAGAGCAGCATGATTACCATTAGCAGTGTATGGCACAGTAGCTCAAACACACACCGCCGGGATAATATGTTGACAGATGGTTACCACTACTTGTATGTCTAAGCCAAAACAAGTCAAAAAGGAAAAACATTGTTCCATATCTAATTTATCCATATTTATCTACACATAACTTCCAGTACCAGGCCTTTGTATGTCTACATCCTTTTGTATATTGCAGGAAAAGCGTGGGAGCATCGGCTGCTGCCGTGATGAAGACAGGGAGTGACAAGTCTTATAGCATGACCTCCCTCCTGTCCCACCCTGCTCCAGGATCGCTGCAGTTTCTACCCCATTAGAACATACAATAGAGCGCAGAGCTGCGCAGAGAGCCTCTGAAGAACACTTAAATCTGAGTATAGTAAGCCAGCCTCACATACAGATACAATACCATTAAAAAGCACTCAAGCGTCTCGATATAGGGAGAAGAGTCCCACTCGTTTTCTCATTCTCCAACACTGACCCAAATAATCCAAACAGTGAATTCCCGCATTATTCGGAGGCTATCAAGACAGTGGAAAAGAAAACGATAGGTTGCGCAGAGACGAGGAAATTACATGCAGTGCTCAATATGGTTACAAAAGCCATCCAGTGCTTTCTGCTGGTGTCTCTTTTTATTCCCACAATGCTTTTTCACTGTATTGTACAAACCCTCCCCTGTAGAGAAATGCAGCTTTACCTGCAGGAAACGGGTGATACGCCAATACCCTGTAACCTAATAGAAGAGATGCTTAAAGGAATAGAAAGTAGTTGATATGTTTAATTGATTCAGCTGACTAGCTCCATACACTTATAATTTAGTTATTAGACTCTCACATAATCAATCCGTGTTCCTGATAGGGGGG
>VUQR01002260.1:11599-24108 GCA_015108515.1 Hemichromis elongatus | reverse complement strand
TTTTTTTTTTTCTCATATATATATATATATATATATATATATATATATATATATATATATATGAGCCAACCCCTCTTAGAAGAGAGTAACTAAAGTCCTGGTAGCTGAACTAAATAATGCCCAGCCATCTGCACTAACAGATGCATCTACTTAGCGGAGGATGAAGATTGTGGCCAAACTCAAGGCAGCCACACAACCAAGGGCACGACTTCCTCTTTCCCACCACAGGAGGTACTTGTAAATGTCACCACACCACACTTGGGTACAAAATCACAAATGCATATAGAGAAAGCCTCCGTGTGGGAAAGAACGCTGTAAAGGAAATCAGGTAGATCCGGAATTATGTTTGCATGCTAACAAAGGTCCAGAAGGTTGAGCAATCCTGGAAGACAATCTTAGAGAATGAGATGGAACAGAGCACCAACACTATGTGGATGGTGGACCTAAGAGCAGACCACAGCAATCGCCCAGGCACAACCAGCTCTTGTACATAGATAATATTAAGATATATGCTGGGAGAGAGCAAGACCTCATTGATCCACCTCACCAGGCTCTGCAGTGAGGACATCAGGCTGTTAAATGAACTGGAATAACTTCCCAGTGTGGGGAAAGAGACTTTTTTGCAGGCTTTGCAAAGTTGCCTCGGAGACAGTCCAGTACATAGTAGCAAGATGGAAGATGGAAGCTGGGACAACATAAACTGAGAGACACAACCAAGTGGCCAGGATAGCGTCCAGGAACATCTGCGCCACATATGGATTAGAACTCCCCAATTCCCGATGGGAGACACCACTGAAGGTAGTTGAGAACAACAAGGCTAAGGTCCTGTGGGATTTCAAGTTCCAGAAAGACAAGCAGCTGCTGGCCAACCAACCAGAAATAGTGGTGGTTGAAAAGAGCAGAAGATGTAGCAGCCCTGGCACACAGCAACATCACAAAGAAGGAGCAGGAGGAAATAGAGTAGGGCTAGGGGCCGAAGGAACAACTGAAGCAAAGTGGAGGTCAAGAGTGGAGCTTTATGAGCTGTAAACCAGAAAGTGGCTTCAGCAGATTTCAGGCACAACATCAGAGATCTCATTTCAAAAGGGTGCAGTGCTAGGAAAAGCTAAGATGCTGCACACAACCCTCAAATTCCAAGCTTGAGGAACACGCAGACATATGGGGGGGACGGTGTATATATAGTTCTCATTTATGCTTCGACTGTTCAGTTTCTTTAGTTCTAAAAGGCAATCTTAATCCAGTCCATAAGATCAAATTTGACTTTATAACTTTCTCTACAAAAGCCTGAATATTGCAGAGGGGTAATAATACTAATAATAATAATAGTAGACTGTAAATGGAATATTTCACATGCTAATGTAATTCAATTTCCTTTTCTCTTTTTCTCACAAAATCACTCATTTCATTTCTTTTGTTATTCGCTGGTTTTTCCCGCACTTCCCCACCCACCCCCTTATCTCTCTGACCACCCTTTGCCCCACTAAATCTCATCCTCTCCTCCTTTTCATTCTCAGATACATGATGAATGTGACGTGGGACGGCAGAGACTTGTCCTTCACAGAAGACGGCTACCAGGAAAACCCAAAGCTGGTGGTCATTGTTCTTAACAAGGAGAGAGAGTGGGAGAAGGTAGGATCTACATCTAAATAATCCTGCATTGAAAAGCTTTCACTTCTTTAAAAAAGAATATGAGTTTGGGGGGGAAAATATGTCTCTGGGGACATTTTAGCAGTCGATGCTCCAGAAAGCCAGCCAGCCAGATTCCTTATTTAATAACCACCATAGTTTTCAGCTTTGCTGAGCATTTTAATATGATAAACTTACATTAGGTAACACAGTGCACCATCAGAATGTGACCTTGATTTATAATGATTTGTTACATATGTTCAAATATATGATTTTTTTAATAAAATAAGAACATTTTCAATTGTCCTCATTTGGACTAAAAACTTAAAAGGTCATTAGAAGAAGCAGCTTCCTTTTGTCGCTCCCTTATGGCAAATGGCCTGTAATTGTATAGCGCTTTACACAACATCCAGTCATTCACACACTGGTGATGGCAAGCTACATTGTAGCCACAGCTGCCCTGGGGACAGAGGTGAGGCTGCTGGACACTGGCGCCACCGGGCCCTCTGACCACCACCAGTAGGCAACGGTGAAGTGTCTTGCCCAAGGACACAACGACCGAGACTGTCGGAGCCGGGGCTCGAACCAGCAACCTTCCGATTACAAGAAAAACTGCCAACTCTTTGGGCCACAATCAGCCCCACCGCTTATTTGTGGGAAGGTCACAACAGTAGATAAATCCTGATATTGGATTTAGCAGATTTCTACATCAGAATACTTCTAGGATTTTGTACCTGTTTTGTTCCTGGTCTCAAACTTGGGATCTTTGGCAAACGTGTTAACCACTTGACTAAATCATCATCAGTAGGAAAATGACATTGAACCACTGCCTAACATCTTTGACTTGGAGGTGACCGCTGAGACATGCAACTCGAAAACAAAACCAGCCCCAGTATTGAAAATGCCACCTCGGTGTCATCATACAGCACTCAGTTGATCAATGAGCTCATTTATGGGGAGCATATGGATTGCTGTAACTGGTTAATGTTAGGTGGCTTCTGTAAAGAATGGCCGCTGTGAACGGCTGAGCATTCGTGCCATTTTAATGGACTTTAAATGGCAGTCATGTATCTTTATACCTATGTCTGACTCCCTGGTACTTACTTAAATACCTCATATTAATGTCCCATAGCTCATACGTTAGAATGGGTCAGACTGAGAGGACAAGTTTGGGAGGACGGGAAATGAGAGGAATTGGAGGAATTATAAAGTTGGATAATTTTGTGTTTTATGGTCATCCTCTTTTCTGCGATCTCTTTGCTGAGCATGTGTCTCCTCACACCCTTCATTCTCCTCTTTACGTCTGTTTGCCACCTTTGATCTTCTTCCCCTCCTTCTTTACCTCATCTGTCCTCTTCCATCTTTTCTTACCTTCCCTACTTTCCTTTCTTCACCAGTCCAGATCATTTGTAGACTCTGGTGTTGTTTTCCTCCTCTCTGATAGGGCCTCAAAACACAGCTGAGACCTCTGATACCAGAGGGTGGCGCGGGTTCACGTGCATGCACGTGTGCATTTTGACCCGTCAACACTGGTTACTGACAGAAACACTTTTCAGGAGACTCGTACAGCAACGAATGCAATTGTTATTCAAGTCAGACCCATGCGTGTATGTGTTTGCAGTTTAGTTTTCCGCAATCTGCAGAGTCTCCACCCGATCTTTCAGACTAGCTGTTTCATATTTCATACCTACTCACACACACAAACACAGAGAAACACACACACCCAAAGAGATGCATGCATGCAAAAGACCTTTTGTTAATGTGCAGAGGAGAGGTAGAGTGTGGCGTTTTGAATACAGAGCCTGGGAAATTGATCAGCACCACTTGGTACTGTGGTTCAGAGAAAGCGACAGAAAGCAAGAGACACACAGAGACCCAAAGTGGAAACATAATTGGGAGCTTCTCTCTTTCTTTCTCTCTCTTTCTCACAAAAATACACACACACACACACACTTTCTCTCTCCGGTGCTGCTGTCCCACCCATGCGCCAGAAAGAAGCGGCACACAGAGAGAGACCTGCGATGATCAAGAGGTAAAAATTCAGTAACTGCACTAAAATATGGATATGCACTAAAAATATAAAATGTGTCCCCCCGAGGCACAAGAGAGACAGGGAGAGGAGTGCTGTATAGAACGCTATCGAGACGAACAAGAGATGGAGACAGATGGGAGGGAATGTCGAGAGCAAATGATTGCAAGAAAAGGAGACCCAAAAGAGAGAAAGAGAAAAGGAGGAGAGAGAAAAGGTATAAATGAGCCACCAGCATGTGTACTGAGCACGCCTGCTCCTCTCTGCAGCACACATACCCACATGCTATTGGTTAGATTATGTGTCTTTTTCTTTTTTTCCCCCTTAACTTTAGAGAACAGCTACCTTTAAAGTCATTGCACCTGTGTGGTTAGATGTGCGTGTGGTGTTTGGGTTCATTTATTTATCAAGGGTTATGTAACTATCAGTGAATAACCATTTAATACAAATGAGGTGCATTTTGCAGGAAGTCATGAGGGTATATTTGCCTAGATAATGAGGATGGAGCCTATATGGATTTTTTGGGAGGTTGTGTTGTAGCTTTAGACAAAGAAAAAAAAAAACTCGTGGTTGACTAAAGTTGTTCCAATTCTTCAACTAATCAGTTTGTCCTAAGGAAAAATAAATAAATTAAAAAAGTGTACTTGGTGCAGTTTACCCACCAGCACTATTAGCCTAAATCAATTACAAGTAAAACATAAAAGCGAGTGTTTTCTGCTTATTAGGTCACTTAAACTGGTTATATTATACTAAAATCATAGAGGCAAGCTTGGAACCAACCAGAGAGAACTTGCTATATTCATATACTGTAGTAGTATAATAGATATAGTAGTACTGTTTGTGTAGTACTGTTTAAAAGTCTCGTGTCACCCCTCATTTTGCTTCCAAGGAGTCAGACTTGGATCAAGTGATCTTGAGCAAGCTGGTTATTAAGTGATGACATTTAAACCCTGCATCCAGGTCCAAACTACACTCTGTTAATTAAGGCTGTTGTCTTTTTAATGTGTTTAAATGCTCTTAATCTGAAAAACAAAACCCCTAAAAATAGCCAGTGATCACTGTCGGCCTCTCTGGGTTTTTATTACGACAATTCATCTGCACCATGTTTTGTTTCAAAGCTCACGGTGTAACTACAGCCCTCCTTTTCTCTCATTTTCAGTCCAGTCCTTGTACCTGATCAATTTGAGAGGAGTTGTGTTTTTTTTTTTTCCTTTGTTATTCCACTTTACGTTGATTTATGTATAATTCCAACATGAAAAGCCACCTAATTCAAGGGATGAATTAGGCCCTGTCCACACGTAGCCGGGGATCTCCCAAAACGAAGATATTTTTCTACGGTTCGGCCTGTCATCCACACAGAAACGCAGTTTTGCGGCACATAAATGGATCTTTTTAAAAACTCCGGCCAAAGTGAAGATCTGCGTTTTCTCCGTATTCAGCGTTCGACATAACCGACGTTTTCGGGTCCGCGACGTCACTTTCTGCGACACAAATGCTGACGTCAGGCACTACAGCATGGATGCCCTCAGAGCTGCGCTCGCGTTATCAGTTGTCCAAGCACTTTTTGCTTGTTTGTTTTTACATGTTTCATGTTTTGTCAAATGTAAGCAGGAAGGCAAAAAGTAAACCTGTCTGGATAGGATATGGAGAACTACTGCCGCCTACAGGTCTGGTATAAATAAATGTGCTTAACAATGCCCTTCTGTGGTTACGTGTGGATGGAGTTTTTTTTTAAAAATGAGGTGGTGTGGACGCAAGTTTTTTCAGGGGCGAATATTCGTTTTTGAAAAACCCCGGCTACGTGTGGACTAGGCCTCAGTGCTGTGTCTAACAAGCTCATTATTTGGTATCAGCACATTTATTTGTCAACATAGTTTGAACTCTCTTAAAAAGCTTTCTTGTAATTTCTTTGAGTAGTTTTCAGGAATAGTCCTCCAGACTGATTGAAAGACATTGAAAGCTCTTCTTTAGATGTTCTCTGTCAGGAGGATCCCACACTGCTTCAAAAATGTCGATGTCCGGTCCCTGAGGAGGTACCTTGTGCATATCCCCAACACCACTGGCAGAAATGATCCCAAAATGATGACAGGACCTCCACCATGTTTTATAGATGGCTGTAGATACTCACTGTTTGATGTCACTGCTGTTTTCCAATTCTCCAGTTTCCTTCAATTTCTTAATTTGATTATTATTATTTTATTTTAAGGACAAGGCACACTAATTGTTCTTTAAGAATCACCTTGTTGGTGTAAAATTACTACTTTATGCCCGTAAACTGCGTTATCTTTGACATTTTTCATGGGATAAATGGGACAAATTATTTGTTTTTGTGACCGGCTGCAAGTAACAAAGTGCCCAAAGATAAAATGAAAAATTCTTTATGTATACACAAAATTGCTTCATCCCTTAAGTTCGGTGTCTTTTGTATACTTGAATAACTCACAGGGCGAAAACAAAAACACATTGTTCTGAAAATGATCAAGTGGAAAGTCTGGACCTAAAACAAGTGGAAAAGCAGCCAGTCAAGAAAAACTTTGAAAGACTTTTGAAAAGAACTATTACTTAAGAGCACTTTAAAAATCTTTAAAAAATTTCAAAGATGTCTGGCTCTTTGTACAGTACTCTATAACTTTATAATTGCTTCATCACTAGTTTAACACATATAAGTAACACGATTCATCACAAGGCGTTAAAATATTTATTTCACTTAATATGAATTTAATGTCCAAAACACGACATTTATAAAGAGATATTTCACATTTCACTTTACAAATATGAATCTGAATTTATAACCTTACTTAAATATTGATGACAAGACTGATACATGTCTGGACTGATTATTCTTGCTAAGCAGGTTCTTTGTGAATGACAGTCACGTTTTCATTTTAGTTGCTGCCTGATGCGATTTGATAAAATAAAACTAGACATTGATCACAAATGAGCTAAAACCACAGTATGTAGAACATTTACATAATTAAGGTTACCATTTATTAGTTAGATTTTTTCCTAATCATTTAAATTTAAAACATTAAAGTCTAAAATATTAACTGCTTTAAATTACAGTTCATTCAACAGATGCAATAGATGTCCATGTCATACCCAAGTTTAACAAGGAAACAGAATCCCAACTTACTGCATACCCAAATCTAGATCCAAGCACCTCTTATTGGATCAAAATATATATTACATTTTATGTTTAGTAATTGTCTATGTATTTATGAAAGTATACAGCATTGTAAATGTATGCTGAAATAAAGCCTGTCTTCATCAACAGCACGAAAAAACTGTATTTACCGATCAGAACCAGGATGTTATATTTTATCCCTGCTGAGTCGATGGAGCGCGTAAACTGCTTCAGGAACTGCTGTGGTGTTAGCAGCCAGTTCACAAAATAATTATTACAGACAGCATGGGATTTGTGCTTGGAGAATCACAATATGGAGAGCAGACGCACAGAAAAGCCCACGTGCATGCACCCGCACTCGCAAGTCGACACACGAACGCACACATGCGTCTTCGATTCAGGCGTCGCTATTCTCTGAGCCTTTGTGAAAGCGCTTCACTTTAAAGAAATATGTCTAAATTAATGGATTCCGTTTCTTTTCGATTTTCCGCTCTTTCATCCTCTTTCTCTATGCCCTCATTTTCTGCGCACAAACGGCGGCGTGCACGTGCACCCGCGCGCATAAACGCAGACACACACTCGGAGCGAGCGTAGGGTGTAGGAGAGGGAGAGCAGAATCCATTTTTCTGACATAATTTTGTCTGACAGGAGTGACAGATACTGTTTTATGACTGAATGGGTTTCTCCATGCTATTAAGAACTCATTCTCCCATAATGCAACTTGCCACAACGATAACTCTCCCCGTGAGACTGGCACAGAGAATGTGCTTGGTGTAAAAGCCACGACCCTGGTTTTTCTTTATTCTTTTATCATGCTCTCTCTGTTATTCATCCAGGTTCTGGTTTATTATAGCCCTTGAATATGTGTCTGTGTGTGTGTGTGTGGATGTTTGTGTGGGAAGAAAAAGTGTAACACAAAGAGACAAATATGAAATGAATGAAATAAAGAAAAAGACATGTTGGTACAAAGAGCAAGACCTTTAAAGAAACAGAGATAAAGAAGAGGATGATGGAATAGAAAGAACAACAAAGCAGAGCAAGTGTGAAATGACAAAAGTAGGAGTAGTAGATGAAACAAGGGGGTTTTGGGTTTTTTTAAGTATACAAAGAAACACAGCACTTCAGGGACAGAGTGTCCCACCAAGTAGCTCTAAATCTATTTCAGAGTGATGATGCGATAGGATTGCTAGCGTGGATTGTTATAATGCTGTAATCCCACAGGCTTTAAAATTGTAACCACACACATACACAAACATGTGCACTGCTTTCCATGAACAGGATGTGCACAATATTTGGTAGTAGATGTGGGTAGATTCAGCATTTTGTTCTCGGACCAGTCGATAGAGATCATCCTCCTACCCCTATTGCATTAATTTATAGCCCCTCTTTCTTTAATTGGAAAGAAAGAGCGATTGGGAGGAAGAGGGAAGAGGAGAGCAGCAGGACAGGAAATCAGAGGAGTTGCTGAAGTCAGCTTCTTCTTTCCCTCCTCCTCTTTTCCCTCTCATTTTCTGAGCAGTGCATTTATCTCACTTCTTAGTTTATAGACTCATCCAACCAAATCAAGACTGCTCTTCAAAGATTATATTCATGGCTGTATGTGTCACGGTGCGTGCTGTGCGGCAGGCCTGATGTAGGACCTAAATGCAGGACACTCAGCTGAAGAGCTTTCTTGCTGGAGAAACTAATATTCACTTGAAAACTAAACTGGAAACAAGAAGCTTCAAATAGAAAACAAACCAGGAACTGCAACCTTAGCTGTGGCTGGAAACACAGTGTGGAGGGACACGCGCAGCACTGTGGGTGTACGACGCGACACAGAACAAGGAAAACACAGGGCTTAAATACAAGAGGCAGTAACAAGGGATTGGAAAACAAGAAGGAACACAACTGGTTCTAATGGGACAGAACGAGAAAAGGGGAAGCGAAACTAGATACACTGCATGCAGGACTGGGACTATCAAAACTTAACAGGAAACATGAGACAATTCACAAAGACGGGAACTTGACACTGATACAGATTGAATATGACACATGGAACCTGGGGAAGATACAGAAATCTGAGACTAGAAGCTAGAAAAACAACCAATTTAACATGAACAGTAGACCATCAAGAGAACTCAAAACCATGAATAACAATAATCGAGGAATAATTAACACAAACACAGAACGGGTCAAACAGGTTTAGTTGTACAAACATCCATCCTTCCATCTAAGCCCAGGTAATTCAGTGCAATTCAATTTTATTTTTATAGTGCCAAATAAAAACAACAGTTGCCTTGAGATGCTAGCGGTAGGCAGTAGTCCAAGCAGAAATGCCTAAATGCTCCTCTCCGTAATCAGGACCACCTACCCCAGCTTTTCTGGCAGGACACTAAGGTGCACCCAAGCCCTCCAAGAGACTGAATCCATCCACTGTGTCCTGGGTCGGCCCCAGGGCCACTTCTTGGTGGGACATGCACAGAACACCCCACCTAGTTCCCCAGGAGGCATACCTCAATAACTCATTTGATGATGAGGAGCAGTGGCTCTACTCCGAGCCTTTTCTGAATAACTGAGGTCCTCCACCAATCTCTAAGGCTGAGCTTAGCCACCTTTAGAGGAAGCTTATTTTAGCTTTTTGTGTTGATAATGTCATTCTTCCGGTCATCACTGCGATCTTGTGGGCATAGGTACAGTGGCCCTGAGAGGCCACAAGGACTGCAACTTAAGAAAACATGAGCAATAAGAAAAACACTGCAAAAGCTTACAAAACACAATGGAAATAGGAAAAACAAAAATGGAAATAGGAAATAGGAAAAACAAAAATGGAAATAGGAAAAACTAAAAACTAAAACGTTACAAAACAGAAAGTTCCTCGACTACTATTATAAGTCTCCCAGCACAATTCTTAGCATATTTCCGTTGTGTTTTGTGTGCTTTTGCAGCGTTTTCCATATTTCTGGCGTTGTCTTAAGTTGCAGTCCATTTTGCCTCTCCTGGCCACCGTACATAGGTGATAGTGGGAATGTAGATCCATCGATAAGCCAACACCCTTACTTTCCCCCACAGTTCTCTCGTCACCACAACCAACCAGTAAAGAGTCTGCACCACCGCAGGCGCCTCACCAATCCATCGGTCGATCTCTACTCTCCCCATACTAGTGAATGAGACTCTGGGATACTTAAACTCCTCCACTTAGAGCAGTAATGTGTTCCTGACCCAGAGCAGATTTTTATCCCGGCCACTTAACGCCTGTCTGCAAAACAGTCCAGTTTGAGCTGGAGCTCAGTGATCAATGAAGCCAAAACATCCATAACTTTTCCAAAAAGAAGACAGACTTTGAAGAGATCACTCTATTTAGGATAGAGGTTTTCATGATATGATAAAGGACTCGGGACAATTTTTGACAAACAGTTTGGCCATCGTAGCAATATACAGTTACTTTTCCCACTTCCAAAAAAACATGCCGTATATTATGTAAAATTGGTGTATATATCTATAAATATATCAGCATAAACTAAGCTGAAAACAGATGTATTCTCAGCCTTTAAAGATTACCCTCCCTTCTGTGTCTGATCATAATTATTATACATGAATTACATTTTTACATTACCAGTCCCATTTTCTATTATCTCTGCCCCTTTAATGCATAAACACTCGAACAGACACAAACACAGATCCGTGGACAGGTGCAGACACATGCACTCACTCAGTTGAGAAATGCAAAACAGCTGGGCTAAGACAGACAGAAAAAATGTGTCCTATCCCTTGAGACTGACGATTACACGCAAGAAGCATGGGTGCCACCTCAGCGTACCGTCCGGCTTTGCTTTCCTCAACACACACGCCTACGCAAACACACACGCGCACAGTTTGAGGAATGTAGCCGACAGCAGAGTGAGCTGTTGACAGCGGTGCTGACTAAGAGTGGAGAGGAGACTCTAATCCCTGTCAGAGGATAGAAAACCACTCAAAGCAAAACAATTAAAATGCTAATTTCACTTCCTCCTCTCTGCTCGGCTGTTAATGACTTAGCCAGGCGTGCAGGGGAAGCAACAACGTGTGTGTGTGTGTGGTTGTGTGTGGATAACAAACACTGTCTCATGACTTCGAGGTCAAGTGGCTGACATATTAGCATTGCTATGATATGTGTGTCGGGTGCAACTGCGTTAAGATAACAGGGTACCCCCCCACACACACACACACCTAAAACAAAGAAACTAAATTTAGCTTAACCTTTTGCAACGCTGCTCGCAATCCAGTTACTGATGTCAACGAATGAAAATATATCTATGACTCTGTGTACATGTGGACAGTGTGAGTTTTTGGCTATAGATGAAGCTAGGAGAGATGGAAGGAAACACATGAGATGTCACAAAGATTTCTTAGATGGAGGAAAAGCATAAGAGCAATGTTTTGCCATTTTCTGGCTTCTGTATTATTAATAATTAAAAGTCAAGCAAAGCCCCAATGCCTGTTGCTGTTTATTATATTCCACTCTGCCTTCCCTGACATAAACATGTTTTATATATTAATATATATACTTTATGTACAGATACACACACAGATCTACAGAGAGATGTCAGCGTGTAAAAATAAAAATAACCCATAGGGGGAAACTGTGACATCACAGCTCTGAAAACTTTTTGAATTATCACCAAGTCCCAACTGTCATACTGTCACACTAAATCTCTGTTTCTGTATGGGTTTGCATGCAAAGCAATATCTCTGTGTGTATTTTGTGAGCCAACCCTGCATGCCATGCATTTAATATGCTGTGCTTTACCTTACTTTCAAACAGGCATTTACTGCAGCCTTAGAGCAACATATAGTACATGCTGGCTGCAGCTTTTCCAAAAAATACTTCGTTTTTTTTTTCTCATTTCGGCTTTATGTTTTTAGGGCACATTATACATCAAAGTTGTGAATGTGATGGTCACTAAATTGCAACTGTGATCTCTTCAATGTTTTCACTTCATATGTATTTATAACCATCTTCAGCAGAACAGCGTGATAGTTTAGACTCCTGGGGTGTAAATGTGAGGCCATGAGTCTGACCCTAATAACAATCAGTCTATTGACTTCCAGCCTACTCAGTAATTGAAAAACAATACATCATAGTCCATTGGAAATGTGCCAAGTTTTCTATTTTTAGCCACCTGATATTATTTCTTCTTTCCTACTTTGCTCTTCTCTCACCAGATGGGAAAACTAGACAATCGTAGTCTGACACTGAAGTACCCTGTGTGGCCACGATTCAACTCCTTTGGTGACGCCGAGCTTGATGACAACCACTTGTCCATCGTCACCTTAGAGGAGAAACCCTTTGTCATTGTGGAGGACGTGGAAAGACTCACTGGTACCTGCATGAGGAACTCCGTGCCGTGTAGGAAGCATATCAAAGAGTAAGTGGGATACGTGTCCGTCTATTGCACCACAGTTTCGGCTAGATAGCGAAGTAAGCTAATGCACTGAAGCTGCTGTCACTACAAATCACCAAATATTAAAGGCGGGAAAATGTTTGATTAAATTTTGTGTTAACAGAATTTACACACATCTGAAATGCAGTTATGTTCACAAGTATCTGCACAAGGATACAGCTTGTCTAGTATTTTGGAAGTGTGCACCACCAGGTGCGTTTCAAATCAAAAAGTTGGGATTTGATCGAAGTGCAGACTCTCAGTTTGAATTCAAGGGGTTTAATAAAGAAACGATAGTCAACATAATTTTAAATATAAATACATATTA